>JAYMFT010022732.1:0-31079 GCA_038088735.1 Panulirus argus
GTCTGAGTTTATTGTGGAAGCTGTGACAAGGCGAGATGCAGATCGAGTGAAAGAAGAGGGAGCAGAACTGAAAGATGATGAGAGGATGAAGGGACTGCATAGTTCTCCCAACCCTGACCTATGCAGCCAAAACATGGACTTGGAATGAGTCAGGCTGCAGAAATGAGCTATTTGAGAGGAGCACGTGGTGTGACTAGGTGGCATGAAGAAAGAAATGAAGGAGTTAATGAGAGATGTGGTATGGCTGGGAATGCAAAGGAAATGAATTGTGGAATGGCAGAATAGGTGAAACTTAATACTTTAATGTGGTTTGGGCATGTGGAAAGAATGTAAGACTGGGCATTTACAAGGAGAGTGTATGATAGTACAAATAAAGGGTTGGTGTGAGAGGAAAACTACCTGTGACATGGGCAAAAAGGGTGGAGGAATACTGGTGAGAGAAATGTTGGAAGAATGCTTGGAATGGTGTATGCAAGGAAGGCATGTAAGGACAGAGATAAGTGAAGACTCTTTTGCCGTGGCCACCCCTTGATGGGAGTTCCCAGTTGGAATGGGTGTCTGAAATATAGATAGATAGATAGAATTAGCCACCAGTGCTGTATCATTGGCAAACAACAACTGACTCACATCCCAGGCCCTCTCATCCCCAACAGACTGCATACCCGCCCCTCTCTCCAAAACTCTTGCATTTACCTTCCTCTCCACCTCATCAATAAAATATTAAACAACCAAGATGACATCATACACCCTTACTGCAGACCGACCTTCACTGAGAACCAATCATTTTCATCACTTCATACTCGTACATATGCCTCACACCCTTGATAAAAACTTCTCACTGCTTCTAGCAGCTTACCTCCCACACCATATTTTCTTAAGACTTTCCACAAAGCATCTCTATCAACCTTATCATATCCCTCTCCAGATCCATACATGCCACATCTGTTTTTCTAAGTATTTCTTACACATACATTCTTCAAAGCAAACACCTGATCCACTCATCCTCCACCACTTCTGAAACCACACTGCTACTCCCCAATCTGATGTTCTGTACTGTACGTGCCTTTGCCTTCTCAATCAATACTCTCCCATATAATTTTCCACGTATACTCAACAAAGTTATGCCTCTGTTTTTGAACACTCACCTTTATCTCCTTTTCCTTTATACAGTGGCACTACATATGCACTCCTCCAAACCTCAGTCACTTCATCATAATCCATATATACACTGAATATCCTTATAAACCAATCAACAACACAGTCACCCACTTTCCTAATAAATTTAACTGCAGTACCATCCAATCTCTCTGCCTTGCAGGATTTCATCTTCTGCAAGGCTTTCCCCACCTTTTCTCTTTTCACTAAACCACTTTCCCTGACTCTTTCTCTTCGCATACTAACCTGACCTAAACACCCTACATCTGCCGTACTATCATCAAACACAATTAGCAATCCTTCAAAATACTCACTCCATCACTACCTATTATCACTTCCCCTTTTGCTCCCTTCACCAAATGTCCCCATTTGTTCTCTTGTCTTTTGAACATTATTCACCACCTTCAAAAACATCTTTTTATTCTCCCAAAAGTTTAATGATGCTCTCTCACCCCAACTCTCATTTTTTCAACCCGTGTCTTTCTCTTGACCTTCTGCCGCTTTCTCCTATATATTTTTCAATTGTTTGCTCTCCTTCCTTGTAAGTACTGCCCAACTTTACTTCTAGCAAATTTACTTCTTCATCCCACTGCTCACTACCCTTTTTAATCTGCCCACCACCCACCTGTTGCATGCCACATGCATCTCTTACAGATATCATCAGTGGTTCCTTAAATACTCCCATTCCTCATCCACTCGCCTCGCTTCATTTGCTCTCACCTTTTGCCATTCTGCACTCAATCTCTCCTGGTATTTCTACACACAAATGTCTTTTCCAAGCTCACTTACTCTCACCACTCTCTTCTCCCCAACACTCTCCTCTTTTTTGAAAACCTCTAAAAATCTTTACCCTCACCTCCACAAGATAGTGATCAGACATCCCACCAGCTGCTCCTCTCAGCACATTTATATCCAAAAGTCTGTCTTTTACATGCCTATCAATTAGTGCGAAATCTAATAATCCCCATTGACCATCCTCCTTAAAGGCTCAAGCTGGTGTGTTGTAATGTGTGTGGATGTAACCTAGATGATAACATAGGAGAGATAGGTAGTGGTTTTGAGGAAAGTCACCTGGATGTTCTGGCTCCAAGTGAAACAAAGCTGAAGGGTAAAGAGAAGAATGTTTTAAAAATGCTTTAGAAGTAAAGTCGGGGATTGTTGAGAGGACAAATGTTAAGGAAGAAGTAGCACTACTCTTGAAGCAGGAGTTGTGTGTGTGTGTGAAAAAGTATAAGAAGTAAAGCCTAGACTGATGTGGTAAAAATGTATGTGGATGACAAAAGATGGATGATTATTAGTGTTAATGCACCTGGTCATGAGAAGAAAGATCATGAGAGGCAAGCTCATCCCCCACGAGGGGTTGGTCGACAAAATGGATACTTGGCTCAGGTTAGGGTGTATGTAGCATTGATGACTTGGCCTTGATTAGGGCCTCAGTTGCCCATGCTGTTTCAGCTAACATAGAAAAATAGTGTTTTGGGAGGAGCTGAATAAGTGCATCAGCAGTTTTTATGTAAGAGACAAAGTATCAGTGATGAGTTATTTAAATGCAAAGGTGAGTAATGTGTCAGTTAAGGGTATAACTGGGGTGCATGTTGTATTCAGTGGTATGGATGGAAATTGTGACCAGCTTGTGGAGTTAAGTGCTGGAAAAGGATTGGTGATTGGGAATATCTGGTTTAAAAAGAGGGTCATCCACAAGTATACACATGTGAGTAGTAGATATGGTCAGCAGACATTATTGGATTATGTATTAATTGATTGGCATGTAAAAGAGAGGCTTTTGGATGTAAATGTGCTGAGAAGGGCAGATTGAGGGATGTGTTACCACTGTCTTGTGGAGGCGAGGATGAAGATTTAAAGAGGTTTTTAGAAAAGAGGAAACATTGTTGGTGAGAAGAGAGTGATGAGAGTGAGTATAAGAGAAAGTGGCAATAGGTCAAGAGTAAGGTGCATGGGTTGAAAAAGAGGATATATAAGAGTTGAAGTGAGCAAGTATCAGTAAACTTTATGGAGAATAAGATGATTTAGGAGATTAATTATGTGTGAAAAACAAGAGAATGGATAAGAACATTGGTGAAGGGGTAAAAGAGAAAATGCTAATAGGTAGTGATAAAGTGTGGAGATGGAGTGATTATTTTGGATGACTGTTGAATGTGTTTGATGACAGAATGGCAGATTTAGGGTGTTTGGGTTGGGATGGTATGTGAAGTGAGAGAGATATGGAGAGTGGTTTGGTGAAGGGAGAAGAGGTGATCAAAGCCTTTCTTGATATGAAATATAGCAAGACAGCTGGACTGGATGGTATTGCAGTTGAATTTACTAAGAAAAGGGGTGACTGTGTTGTTAATTAGCTGGTAAGGATTTTCAATGTATGTATGTATCATGGTGAGGTGCCAGAGGATTGGTAGAATGCATGTGTACTGCCATTGTATAAAGGCAAGGGTGTTAAAGGTGAATTTTCAAACTATAGAAGTATAAGTTTGTTGAGTATACCTGGTAAGTTGTATGGGAGGTTGTTGACTGAGAGGATAAAGGGATGTACTGAGCATCAGACTGGGGAGTAGTAGTGTGGTTTCAGAAATGGTAGAGGTTGTGTGGATCAGGTGTTTGCTCTAAAGAATGTTTGTGAAAAATACTCAGAGAAACAGATGGAGATGAATGTGGCATTTATGGATCTGGAGAAAGCATATGATAGGGTTGATAGAGATGCCTTCTGGAAGGTCTTAAGAATAGAGATGCCTTCTGGAAGGTCTTAAGAATATACAGGGGCTTATCAAAAAGTTCTGATATTAGGCCTGTGTACAAGAAAGTACTCACTTGATTCAAGGTAGGGCACCATCCCCTTCAAAATATTCCCCTTTGGCAGCCATACAGTGCTCCCAGTGCTGTTGCCACTGCTAGAAGACTTTCTGGAAGTTTTGTTCTCGAAGCGTGTCAAGCCCCTTCTGCAATTCATGCTGGATCTCCTCCGTGGTGTCAAAACGGCGATCCTTCAGCTGAAACTTCATCTTTGGTTTGAGGAAGAAGTCGCAAGGTGATAAATCTGGTGAGTAGGGCAGTTGTGCTAGGTCACTGTTATTACAGCTGAGAAATTCACGAGTTATGAGAGCTTGATAAGAGGGTGCATTGTCATCGTGAAGCATCCAATTGCTCTTGTGCCACACTTCAGGCTGTTTCCACTGAATGTCCTCCCTCAGGTGCCTCAGAACATTGCACTAGAACTGTCCGTTCATGGTCTTCCCATTGGGGTCGAATTCACAGTGAACAACTCCATGAATGTCGAAGAAAACAGTGAGCATGCTCTTGGTCACACTGTGGACCTGCCTGACCTTCTTCGGTAGTGGAGATTTTGGGCTCTTCCTTTGTGAAGACTGTTGTTTGGTTTCCGGGTCGTACCTGTAGACACAAGTCTCATCACCAGTGATGACCCTCGACATGAAGGTTGGGTCATCCAGGGCACGCTGATGGAGATCTTGACAGACCTTGGCACAGTCTCCTTCTGATCGGGGGTCAGAAGCCTGGGTATGAACTTTGCAGCAGTACGTTGCATGTTCAAATCATATGTTAAGATTGTCTACACTGTTCCGTATGACACATCAGTGATGGCAGCAATGTCCTTAATGGGTCTCTGATGATCCTCATGCACAAGTCGCCGAATTATTTCCACATTATTAGGGGTTGAGCTCGTGGAAGGTCGCCTAAACTTCTTGTCATAATCCAGTGAGGTTCTGCCACTTTTGAATTGCGTGTGCCACTCGAAACACCTCGCACAACTCATTCCTTCATTGCCATATACATGATGAATCATGTCAAAGGTCTCAGTTGCAGATTTACAGAGTTTAATGCAGAATTTGATGTTTGCTCTCTGCTCTAGTTTGCTGTCTATGATGAAATCGCAAATGTGCATGTGCATGTGGTCAAAAAAACTCCCATAGAACAACACAAGATGTTCACAGAATGACTCCACTCGGCAGACTGATTGATGATGTTTACAGCTAACTGTCATAGCATGGACATCACTGTACTGCCATCTGTTGGCATGCTATGGAACTAGTTTCAGAAATTTTTGATACCACTATGTATGGTGTGGGAGGAAAGCTGCTAGAAGCAGTGAGAAGCTTTTATCAAGGGTGTAAGGCAAGTTTACAAGTTGGAAGAGAGGAGAGTGACTGTCTTCAGGTGAAGACTGGTCTGAGGCAGGGGTGTGTGTATCTTCATATCTTCATGGTTGTTCAGTTTGTTTATTGATGGAGTGATGAGGGAGGTAAATGCAGAATTCTTGGAGAGAGGGGCGAGTATGCAGTCTGTGAGGGATGAGAAGGCTGGGGAAGTGAGTCATTTGTTTGCTGATGATAGAGCACTGGAGGCAGATTTGAGTGAAAGACTGAAGATGTTTAGTAACTGAGTATGAAAGAGTGTGTGAAAGAAGGAAGATGCGAGGGACAGTTTAGTTGGGGTGTCAGTTTAAATAAAGGAACCTTGGAGAAAGTGAAGTGATGTAGTTACTTGGAAGTGGATAATGGAGTGTAAAAGATTTTGTTAATAAAACATAGCCTGTCTTTATCTTCGAACAGTTAGTAATAATTTATTGTAATCTTATTGAAATATTTCTTATCTGATTATTAATAGAGAACTGGGTGATGAACTGGCAGCAATTAGACCAACAGCAAATGATGTAACATTCTGTTTTTCACCCACATGTACTAATGAAATTGGGGATATTGTTGCATTTTTACCATAATACAGGTAAGATATAGTGATACAGATGTGTAGTAGGCTGTGAGCAGTGAGTTCTGCTGAATAACACTTGCCAACCCCATGAAAAATCCTGGATATGGGCCCATAACATATTATATATAGACTTTTCAACTGATATGATTTGCTTACAGTTGTAAGTGGTTTATTCTTGTTCTATCCGAGTTTTATCCTTTGATTTGTGAGCATCTCTTATCATTTCAGCATTCTTTGGCCTATGAAGAACTAAGGTCGAATGTTGCATGATATATCAAATGAAGGATACTTTGGCTCAAAACCTTAGGTCAATGGTTGTTTGAGATTGCCGGTTATGCTAGTATGTATATGCATTATCTACTTGCACTGAAACTTGAAGGCCTCTTTGGAGACATCTTGAGGGGAAATACACAGCACAGTGTGGAAAAATCTCAAAAGAACTGCTAGATGCAGAGGCAGACTGTAACTGACATGCTGATTGATTCAAACTCAAGTCTGCTACCTACATTTTTGATGCACATGTACGTGCCAGCAATTGCAATCTAACTTTCTAAAAAGACTATTTTGGCCAAAGTATTTTTCTGCTTTTTGTGTTAAAAGAATTTAACATCTTATGTAAAATTATATAGGGGAGAATTTACAATCATTATCAGGAATTTACTTGTAATATACTATTTTTGTAAGGGTAAATTTGCTTAACCTGAACACTTTAATGCGGGGAACTTGTTTTATGATTACTTTCCAAGTTGTTATCATGAGTTAGGAGAGATGTTTCTGAAGGAAACTTTGTAAGATAATTGTGAAATAATTGTGAAATATAAAGTTGACATATATTTTGATGAGATAATAAATGGTATGAGCACCAGTCGAAAAAAAGACCACGTATATTTTGATAAGTGGATAATAAATGGCAAGTGCATTGGTTGATATCCAAGCTGTTACAAAGGGTGTAATTATGAGTGATGATTATGCATTTTTATTGTGATTGTGTCCATCATTAATAGTTTATGAGTTAGATAAGACATTTCTGAAGGGAATTGCGTAAAAATTAATATAAAATGAAAAATATTATGTTTTGATGAATGGATGATAAATGGTAAGCACACTGTTCACACAGGATATGCTTCACATGAATAGGAAATAGTACATTATAGTGCTAATACTTTCCTGTTGGAGTCATTTTTTTCTCATGAAACCAACTTCTATAATGCCATTGAAGCTCTCCTTAGCACAATGCCATGGCTTCAAAGTCTGTGCCTGACAAGGAATACCCAAAGGTGAAGCCCCTTTTGTGATTTTGTGTAGTTATGTCCAGGAAAAGAATGTAATCCAGATTGTGCTAGTGTGGTAGCATTAGTTCTGCATCATTCCTCTTCATTAATGCAAAAATTCTCCTTGGGTGTCATTTTCTCCCATGAAATTAGCTTTTCGTGTAGCTATCACATTTGTCCTTAGTACCCAACATTGGATTTAAAATCTGTTCCTGTTATGGCATATGCTGAGCTGCATTCTCTCTTGTTATTCTTTGTGGTAATGTCTAGGAAAGAGATTTAACCCAGACTATGATAGTTAAGTAGTCTCAAGGTATCAAACATTGTTGCTGCTGATACACCCCTGGTACTGTACAAAAGATATTGGATCCTGGTTTAGGACAGGAGGTCTTACAGAGGCCTACTTGAGGCTCAGAACTGCTGATCTGCTTAGGGTGACATAATGCATGTATGCTTGTTTTAGTTATGGACGCTGAGAGTAGTCTTGAACCATGCTTGGAGACCAAAGGGAAGCAGGACTGTGAAGATCACAAGGATAAAGAAGGGAACGTAACTGAAAACAGTAAGGAGCAGGGAGGAAATGGTAAGAATGTTTTTATAAACTTTATATTGGATGACTTACTGTAAACAAATTATACGTATATGTATATAATTATATATAATTTATTAGTTCTGTAGGATGTAATTTTTCATTTTCCAACCAAGTTAGTTTCTCAAGTGGTGAAAATTATGATCAGGTCCTTTGACAGTTGTCATTGTCTTTGTATTCATTTTGCAGTCATGTTTTATTATTTTGTATACTGCGAAAATTTTTCCGAGCCTGACAGCAGTCCAGGGACACATGTTAAAAATTCTTATATATATTTATCTTTTGGGCGATACATTATATTGAGGAAATTACAAAGCCAACATCATGGCCCTGTCATCCATTACCTCAAATTAGCAGTGAAAGAAAGTAGACAAAGCTCCACTGTGTTGCCAAAGCTGTACAACAGATGGCTTCTTCTCATTTTTTGCCTTCTTTGTTTGGCCAGCAACAGACTATTAATGTCTTATTGTAGTACACCTGTGGGAAACACATTTATTCTTATAAAAGGTGTTTTAAGGCTGCTTTATTTTATAGAATAAAACAATGAAGAGCAGTGACTTTGTTTTGATTGGTATTCATTGGTGTCATCAAACTCCACCTGCTTGAGGTTATTCCAAAAGGGAGTACAGTTTCATCACATATTGTTTCATTCCAAAGGAGTCTGCATTTCTATAGTAACGGAAGTAGTGTATTAGCCTTTAGAAAGAGGTCCTAGGTAACACCAGAATTCTTTCATGGAAATTAGTTCTGGGTTAGATGTAAATAAAATCTACAACAGTTCTTACACTAACTACACTTGAAGGAGAAATACAAGAAGGCCTTGAAGCTTTGATCTTGCCTTTGTAGTTGATACAAAGTTGAACTGGAAAACAAACTGAAATTAAACAAATATTAAACAAAGATAGTGCTGACAACCTACTGTTTCAAAATTGGTTCAGCCACCTCTGCTCACAGATTACCATCCCCTAATAGACACCACACTGACCCTCTGCCTGCTATACAAATAAGTAATGATACATTCACACTAGAATGATCTTACAGATACTACACAACCATCCTACCAACCCTGTCTTGAACTTCATTCCACTGGACACACACCCATCTGAAACAGCAATCCTAAGACAGACATGAATCAGACTTTTTTGTCTGTACTCAGGACATAAACCATCTCTCCAACATTGCAAATAGTGATTCAGCATATTACAGGACTCCTCATTCTCAAGATCCAACTTGTTCACAGAAGATGCCAAATGCCTACTCCTCAGCTACCCTGCATTTTCCCTACCCAGACAAACACATGAAATTACCTGATTATGACCTGTGGTTCTGATTAGTGAATGTGACTGACTTCCTTTGTACTACAGGAGCCCTTGAAAAGGTTCCTAGGGTTTAAGGTTTAAGGCTCAAAATATGAAAATGTGCTTTGGCCAACATACAGAAAGTGCTTCGGTAAATTCCAGAATATGGGCCAGTCAGGTGTGCCTAAGGCCCCAGTGCTGAATCCATCATCCAGCTGTCACCTGAAACACCAGCTTATTTATATACACTGCTTTAAGCTTATATCAGTTATTATGTTCAAGCTTATGTCAGTTATTATCCAATATCAAGCATAGGTTGATTAAAGCATATTTGGTGGTTTGGGAAAACCAACGAGTTGTCTTTAGGCTTGGCTGTAGATGATGGTTCTGAGTTTGTTGCAAGATACCTGGCAGCTAGAGAATGGAAGCAAGCAAGTGGGCCCTGCTTTTTTCTCTACCTAGTACTAGTTTACAAAGCCAGGAAATAGTTAGCAAGTATGAAAGAAATTAAGTCTGAATGCATGAAATAGGTTACTGTTTATTAAACCTTCATAGTTAATTTCCTTTCACTTCAGAAAATAATCTCTTGGCAATTCTCTTGTGATACTGATATCCAAAGAACCTGATCAGAGTCTTCATCAATACAGATGTCTTCAGTCCTGAGGGGAGACAGAGATGATAATGTGTCTAGCAGATATACCACATACCTTACATTACCAGAGTCAATTACAGTTTTTAAGTTCATTTAGGGGCATCTTCTGTTCAATACACTAATTAATGATGGTCTCTCTTGGATATAGTAGCCTTTTCCTCCTTATAGTAAATTTTTTTCTCTCTTTTATCATAACATCAGGTCATATTTTAATGAGATGAGAAAGATTTATTGGAAATGAGTTGTACGAGTTCATTAATTTCCAGTTACATGATTATTGTGTAATTGTATATATGGCCTATTCAAGTTAATTGTTTGACATTTTTTAGTATCCTGATACTACATATAAATGTATATTTAGTCTCTATGTGGTTAGTTTTTGTCTGTGAATTCATCATGCCTATATCTTAAAATTACATGTACACCTTTCCTCCTTTTGAAACTAGCTCTCTTTAATAGCTTTACATGTAAGAATTCACTTATTACCATCAAAAATTTAGATTAAATTCCATGGCATTTTAAGAAAAATTACTGAGAAAGAAAATCATATGCACACTGGATAATTCATAGTACACATGCTTGAGGTTCGTAGGGTTTTGGGTTTCATAGTGAGTCATGGAAAACCTGTGGCACATATCCCACCCATGGCATGCACCACTAATAACATGATGTTTGCTCACTCACTCACTCCACTCCTCTTCTTTGAGAGATCATTTATGATGTAAGTTGACATGATTTATGGTATCAAACAATCTTGGTAAGGAAGGTCATGCGTTTCATTTACTTGACTGTTACAGTAAAACTGTAGACACTGGAGAACAAAGAAAATTTGATGTGATATACCATCTATGCAAAAGCATTTGACATATGTGACCACCTTGTCATTGTGCATAAGATGTGTTCAATGGAAATTACTGAGAGTGTGGGATAGTGGACAGGCAGCTTCTAAATAAACAGACCACAGGTTGTAAATAAGCCAATTTGCATTGTCTTCAGGGTATAAAGCTTTATCACCATGGAACTGCAGTTTCACCTGTACAGCTTTTCATTTTACTACCTGACAGAAATGCAAATACAACCAGATTTATGGAAATTTTATCTGTAGAAATTGCTGAAAAACTCCAAACAGATCTAAATCAAGATTTTGTGTGGGCCACTAATAATGTAATGTTCATTTTAGTGGTGAAAAGTTCACCCACATGTGGACTGCTGGCCTTCTGTCTACAGATACACAATCTCTCCCTTTCACACATAACGCTTAACGATACTCAACTCACACAACTCATTCATCATAACTCTAGATTTTCCTGTGATAAGCACAATGCACAAGCCCTGCCTTTTGGCAAAATGGTAGGAACAATAGGCAGGAGCATTAGGTACAGGTAGTAGGTTGGAATATAAGGTAGACATATTATGTTGAAGCATTCGGTAGGAACATTAAGGAGGCGCTTTTGGAAACACTCCGCTGGAGTTGCCGTCTGCTAGTGGCCTGTTAAGGATGAGGCAGTAAAAGCTAAGAAGTGGCACTAGAATTCACCAGTTACAGAGACTCTAGCCATGACCACCTCCTTAAGGGAGTTTCTGAAGGAAATGGCCATCATAGATATAGACAGAATAGATAAAGAAATAAAGAACTGTACAGAATATCATACAGAAACAGAAACATGATTTCCTAGAAAGCAATGTAGAATGCAAGTCTTCCTTTACCCTTGTTACTCTTGACAGAAGTAAATTCAACATGGAAACCAAAATCACCCTGAATGTTCAACCATTCACACTCAGCAGAACTCCAACCTTACTGGGTATCACACATGCCACCCAGGTGAAATTCACTATCCCCATCACAAACATAAACACAGGTGAGAAACAAGCTAAGTGCATTCACAACACTTACTGGTGCTAGATTCAAACAAGAAAAATATTCTCATCATATACCCTACAAACAGTTCTTTAGCTCCACACTAAGTTTTTCTTCTTCTTGGTCACCCACCCTGTCAAAAGCAAATAATTGCTCCCACACTATAAATTCAGATCACCTTCCAAACATCATCTCTATCAACCTTATAATATATGTTTTCTATATACCCATAAATACCACATACAAAACTTGCTGCTTCTAAGAGCATTTCTCACACACAATCTTAAAAGCATAAACCAGATGCACACATCCTTTACCACTTGTGAAGCCACATTGTTCCTGCTCAGTTTGATGCTTATGCATGCCAGCACCCTGTCAGTCACCACTCTTCCATACAAATTGGCACTCACATTCAACAGAGTTATGCCTCTGTAACTTGAACATTCACCATTGTCCCCCCTTTCCCTTATGCAGTGGCAATGTACAAGCATTCTGCCAATTCACAGGCACCTCACTATGATCTGTACATACACTGAAAATCTTCAATAAACAAATCAACAATGTAGTTCCTAAGAAATTAGGTAGGAGCCTCTAGAAACATTGCTTTAGAGATGCTGTCTGTCGTGGCCTGTTAAGGGTGAGGCACTAAAGGCTAAGGAGTAGCTCTGGAGTTCATTGGTTATGGAAACTTGTGTCATTACCTCCCCTTTGAGGGAGTTCCCTACTTTACCTTCCTACCCCAAGAGTTCCTTCTATCCTTATGAGGTTCCTGCAGCACTGAGGAAGCTGGCCACATCCACCATCCGCCACCACAGGCCATCATGAAGCGTTGTGATTTTGTTTGTGCCTTTATGTGTATAGAGTGCAAAGCAATTGACTAGTAAATGCTCAAAGCATTCTTTGTGGTAGTTGTATCATAGGCATGAAGAGTCTTGGGATGTTTTGAAATGGTGTTTGTAATGGTGTAAGTAGGAGAGTTTGACTTGTGTTTTTAAAGGGATTGGGTTGGTTTCTGATGGGTATATGTCTTATGGGTGGGAGTTTAAGGCTGAGTTGGAAGATCGGTTGTATAGTGTTTGTTGGGTTATTTCTGTGGGTATTTGTTTTGTCAGTGTTGAATTTGTTGGGGGTTGGGGTTATTTGTGACCAGAAGTTACTGAAGTGTGAGGCAGTTGTAAGCTTTTTATCTTTACTTAGAAGTTGGTGGTTACTTATGGAGTGGTTTGGATGTAAGGGTCCAATGCTGTACTATAGAATTGAGTGCCAAGCATATTTAGATGGGACTGTACTGCACTGGGAGAGTCTTTATCTTATTTTGAAGATATTTTGTTTATGGTAGCTAGACAGCCAATTATTGTTCTAAGAGAACTATTTTATGTGGTTAGATGCATTATTTTATTAGTTTTTGATGGGATGGAAGACCAGGCAAGTGAGGCACAGTTTAAAGTGGAACGGATGAATTGTTTGTAAAGGATGTTGAGTGATTCTTTTTTCATCCAAATCTGGTGCCAATTAGTGTTCTGAGGGCATTTAGTTTGTGTGTTGCTTTTGTTTTGATTACTGATGTGGGGAGTGAATGTCATGAGTGTGTCAAATGTGATGCTGAGAATGGATGGTACTTTGTTCAGTGGGAGGATGTGAGATGGATTTGTGTCTGACTGGGATTAAATGAGTGATTGAAAACTTATGTAGGAATGCAGACATTCTGTTTATGGTGAGCCATTGTTCCAATTATGTAATGTAGTGCTGCAAGTTTGATGTTGCTATCATGAGGTCAGGGTGTGTGATGTAATTACTATTCGTGTGTTAAGGGGAGAAAGTTTTACGCTCATGTTGCTCCTCTATTAACCATGTTTTTATTCACACACACACACACACACACACACACATCCACCCACCCACCCACCCACCCACCCACCCACACTCACCCATCCACCCAACCACCCCCCCACCCACCCCCCCACCCACCCCCCCACCCACACACACACACACACACACACACACACACACACACACACACATACACACACACACACACACACACACACATAAAAAAAAAAAAGCCTATGCCAGCGTCCATTTTATTGTCCATACCATAAGAGAGGACAAACAGCTGGGTGGACTGTGGACCAGCTGCCACAACCAGGATTCAGACCTATGTGGGTTTAATCCCAGGTGGACTGTGCATGCATGATGGTCAGTAATGCTAATCGCTACACCACAGAAGTCCAAGTTTAGGTTTCCCTTAAGTAATGGGAGGTCGTGTAGGAAGAGATTAAAGAGAGTTGGTGAAACAACTGCTCCTTGAGGAACTTCATTATAAAGTTTAAGTGTTTTAAAGGTGAAGCCGTTGTGGATGACTCTGACATTGCAGGCAGCTATGGTATTAGCCAATCACTTTTTTGTCATTGTTGGGAAGGGTGGTGCCAAGTATATTTTTTGTGAGAGGATGTGCTGTAGCTAGGAAATTATCTTTAGTGAAATATATGGGTAAAATTCCTGAAAATTCCTTATTCAGTCTGTTTCTGAGTGTAGTGCTATGGTATCCTAGGAATGGTATTGAAAAATAAACAGCATTTTTGCTGACAGTTATGGATGGAGAGGGAGGGAGGCATAACATAGTTAACTGTTTATTGATATACTTATCAATGAATGATTTGGGGAAGCCACTGGAATTTAAGGTTTACTTAATGAAAGTAAATGCAAATTTAGCCCATCCCATACACATATAGGTATGAGCCCTTACAGCTTTCATGTACATATTTGTGGCTAGGAATTAAACAAAATGAATGCAAGAAAAGATGTATAAAGATTTAAAAATATCAGAAGATAAAGAATATAGAATATAAAAGCTGAACTTATCTTCAGTTGGTAGGGACAAACTGGGAAACTATGCAGATTATGTTGTTAACAGAAGGAATGAGCCATGGTGTAGATACATGCAGTCCTCCAATGACTGCCCTGAACATATATTTCACTTTCAATTTTGAGGCACATATACATATTTTCCATGATTTATGAAGCACAGACATATGTGATCGATGTTAGTCGTGTCTTGTCAATACCCATTCCCTGGACTTCACAGGTAAAAGACAGGCATGACCACCAAATTAATATAAATAGGATGATGATGCAATTCCTCTGTAACTTCCACAGTCATGCTTTTCTTCTTTCTTAATGACTGGATGAATAATATATTTTTCCAGTCAGATAGTATCTTTCATTTCCTCACAGTGTTGAATATATGTTTAAGCCATTTTATTGTGTCTGGACCTGTTGCTGTAAGATCCTTATTGGTATTTCATCTTTTCCTGGTGTCTTTCTATTTTTCATCTCTAAAAGCCCTTATCACCTCTTCAATACTTATCTTAAGGAGGGTTATTTTATCTAAATTTTCCTCCTTGTCCTCAGTTGCTCTTTTCATCAATAAGCTACTTCTTTCTGTAATTCTTTGTTAATCTGTACAGCAGACTCCTAGTTTCAGTCAAATCATTCCTTAGATCTTGTGCAATGCCTTCCCACATTTCTTCTTAAGCCCCTTTCATAATGATTTCAGTTTGTGCTCAGCCTTCTGCATAGCTAACCTTTCATGAAGTTCTCTGGTCTTCATCCATTTTCTGATGCTGTTTTCATTTTATTTCCATGTTGTATGTTAATCTCTTCATGAGCTATGATGTATGAATTTTCTTTAAAATAATTCCATTGTTTTAATATTTTTCTTTTCTGTGTCATTGCCTCAGGTAACTTAACACTTATTTTGGTCTAAGTCTTTGGGGCATTCTTTATTTTTCAAATTTTGTAGTATAAATCTTTCAATTTACTTTCATTCTTGAATTTACTAACATTTGTTTAGCCAGCACCATACTGTGGTCTGAATCACATGACAGTGATGGAATAGATTTAACATATCTGAATGAGTCTAATATTCAGTAGAAATAAATCCTTCATTGACTTGTCAGTGTATCTTTGTCCTTAATGGTCCTACCTATGGCAAGACTACTTATGAGTTTTCTTAAGTGTATAGAAAATATTCCTTATTGATAAGGAGTTGAAAACACAGAAATTAATAACTTTGTCACGTTCAGCATTATTATTTCCAACATTAAATGCTTTCTTTGACTTCTCTCTTTTGTCTTCCATGGCTATTCTGATCACCTAATATTACTATATTTTTTCTGTATTTTACATTTTCTTTATTTTCTTGTAGAAAATTATGACACTGTTCTTTTTCAGTCATATATCTTCCTTATTGGCAAGTACATGCAGTACTCCCTCGATTTAACGGACTAATAGGAGTAGGGGGTGTCTGTTAATGCCAAAAGTCCGTTAAATCGAATGTAACCATTATTTGATACAATATACAGTCATACAATATACAGTTCACATGCTTTCTTTTAACTCATCTATCACTGATGCCATTTTGAATTGTAGGAATTTCAAAATTATTAAGTAAATAAAGTCAAAATTCTCTGTATACAACCTGACCACACAATTGCTTGAGGCAGACTGAGACTGAAACAAAAAGAGTATACCCCATGCTACCAGAAACTAGTGCAATATGAAAAGCACATGGTGCAGCATTTGAGATTTTTTTTTATTTTTCATATCTTTTCAGTTATTATTCATCAATGTGTTATTATTTGCCTGGTCTATTAAATCCAAAATCAGTTATATCAAGGTCCGATAAATCGAGGGATTACTGTACTTGTATGAGACAGTTTTGCAGATTTATTGATATGCTTATTTTTATTTCACTTCTGTAGTTTACATTATCATTTCTTTCAGCTATTTGTGGGGAAAACATGAAGCCAACCCTGTATTAACCAGAAGCAGCATCTTTGTATGTGAGCTTATAATCTTCATGCAGTGGTCTTTGTCCTTTGTTCTAGGTTATTGTCTTGCAAGTCCCAGTATGTCTTAAGTTCCTCTCTTTCATAACTCTCACCAGGTCTTTTTTTCATATTATTTTTGATGCACTGGTTGTAGCTGTTTCAATGGTATGTCTGTTCTTTGATCCACATCCATATCCACTTCCATGCAACTTCATCATATGGTTAATCATCTTGTTCCGAGATTCAGCTTGACCTTCTTGAGTGTGATTTATCTAGCAGTGGCTTACTGTGCCTATTGTTGTTTCGCAGGACAACTTATTATTGTTTTCTTTCTATATATTATCTCCTTACAGTTACAGGACTCCCCTAATGGATATTCAGGCCAACAATTTAGTCAGACTAATCTGCTGCACCTCTACAAGAACACATAGCTCCCTTTTCCTATAAGGTTAAGGATCCAGGACCATAGCATAAAAAAGAGACCCAACTCCTAGCTGTTCTTCGTTGTTTTTCTGATAATTGTAATCAATAGAGAAATGTAGCACCCACACTTTGCAAGTATGGTATAATTAAAACAAGTTCTGTCATCATCCAGGAAGTCTCCCTTGATCCTAGTCAGGGTTTTACTTGGCTTGAATTACTATATTTGATGATGGCTTCTCTCTCTCATGATGGAACAAATTTTTAGACAACACAGTGTGCCTCTGTCCTTATTTTTCAGGATTCTCTGAAAGCTTATGATTCCCAAATCCCAGGTGCAGGATTCTGTTTCTCATGGATAATGGAATGACCAATGAACAAGACTTCTATGGTCTTTCTTTTAAAAGAGAAAGCTCTGTCAAGATGCATCTATGAAGACAATGTTTATAGGAAGAGATGCTTTTCAAGGGCACCTTCATGGATGTTGACTCTTTTAATAGGTCTGCTTGCCATAAGGCAAATTTTATGATATTAACCTAAGTTTCTGTGATGTTTGACATTGGACAGTATCATATGTCTTGACCAACTGAAGCCAATTAATCTCTTTTTCCTAGTCATCTACTGGGGAAACATTTACCTGACTAATTATCCTTAACCGATATATAAAGTTTTATAGACCACTGCAGCCTTGTTTCATGAGCCTTTGTCAGAGCTGTGGACTTTGGAATTTGCACATGGAGGTTTTTCTGACATTTCATCACCTGAGACTTGAAGATCACTAACATGATAATCTTCTGAATTTTCATATATCCACTCAAGATTTTTTATTTAGTTTGGAGGACCTTCCAACCTTTCCTTGTAAGATCCAGGTTTTTCTGAAGTTTAGAAATTCTCCATCTTAGGATTCTTTTTTTTATTTAGCCTTTTTCTTAGATAACAGGGTATGGGATTCTTCTAGAATGCCCTACAGGAACTACTTTTGGTAGGTTTTTGTTTAAAAATCTCTCAGATTTATTTGTGTTAAGTTTATCCAGTCTCTTTATTGAGAGTATAATTGTCTCCATCCTACAACCTGATAGGGAATGTCACAGTCACCAAACTTGTTGCAATCAGATTTCTCATTGGCTCAATAATTTATTATGAAACTCCTTCTCGTCATATGATGCTTCATGGTAAGAAGAATTAGAGAGTTACAGTGCAGTGTCTAGATATAAGGTCTACTTATGGCAGGTGAATCACGTTGATCACTAAACATTCTAAGAGAAACATCTTTTTGTACCCAGGAATTTAAAACCCCTTCTAGTATGGACACCTCTTCCTGGAGGCTATAAGCTTGGGTATATAAGCTCTTCTGTTATCCTTTCTAGGAAACTTCCCCTTCCATTGGGAAAGTTTAACATGTAGGTCTTTGGCTTTCCTATAACATCTCTATCTGGGTTGATCTTGTGTGGTCCTAGAGTTGCTGCCATCATGGCAGAAGGACCATAATGTATCAAAGATGCTTGTTAAGGTAGTGGTTTTCCTGTACTCCCCTTCCTCTATTCTGAAATAATCTCTTGGCTTGCAGGTTAGAGTAACACTGGAGAGAAATGTATGTTTTGATGTATGAAAAATATATTCTCTTCAAGGTGGTGTCCTTCAAGCAATTTTCTTGGTTGTGTTTCCCACCCTTCCATCCCCATTATTTTGAGAAACTTTTCTCTAAATCAAAAGTGACCATTCTCAGGTTGACTTTTATTCTGGTAATGATGAAGTACATCTGCACAGACAGCCAGAGGACAATATCATTGCTGGTATGGGATTGTTGATTGGGCTGAGGGTGGAAGCATGCCAAGCTAGTGCCATAGCTATCTAATTGAGGTGACAGGCATTTACCTCACCAGTAAAATAAGGGATAAAGGGTTTCTAATTCTTAGAGGTCTAAGATACTTCTCATGACACTGCTCGAGAGAGAAAACATTTTTCATACTTCAAAACATGCATTTTTAAATGGTCTTATGTTATTTTAAAGACTCCATCTGAGACAAAGGATCAGCAAGTGCCTCCATCCCCTTACATGTATAATAGCTTAATGTTTGATTGCAAACTTGTACCCTTGGCTTGTCATCAGGTTCAAAAGAGAAGTTTTGAGTCCAAGAGACATATTTCTCAGCCAAAACAGAGTTTCTTGAGGACATTCCTGTCTCCCCAACCACCCATTTCTTATTTCATATCAGCAGTTGATTTCTAAGACTTACCTTCAGTTGATAGGTTTTGACATCATGTTGGAGCTTTGTCAATCTGTAACTATCAATATTTGGTTGTTTGCATTATCAGATGTCTTTCCAGGATTTTTTCGCATGATGGTTTTTAGGGGGTAGGTTGAGAGAAGAGTGACCCCCCCCCCCTCAAGAAGCTGAAACATTTAGCATTTTTCAGACACCCTTAAAAGCCTCTTTATACAATTTAGCACTTTAAGCAACACATGGGCCACATGCACAGTGAGAGTGTATGTGGTCTTAGAATTTTCTTAACACCCGAGGAAGGTGTTAGGGATTTTTCGGTTGGTGGATGTAGCTTGACATTGACGGCCTTAATGACCCAGGCAGTTGATAGGCCTAAAGCCCAAACAACCAGCCAACCAAGCAACAACAAAAACCATAAAAATTAGAACATTTTCAGATAGAAACTAGCCTTAAATTTATGGCACAAGAAAAGGGACATGATGATGCAGCACCACTATCACATACTTTTGTGAAACCCTAATTAATGATGGGGCAACTGTGCTTGGTTTTGTATTTCATTCTGTGTAACTGACAATGTAAAATAAAAGCAGGACAGGGGTTAAATACACATTTATTCAGCTTGCCCTGTCTAGGATCAGACATGAGTTTCTTGAACTTGAAGCCCATTTTCTTTTAACAGTAAAGGTCTTTTGGTGAATTTTTCAGAGCTTTAGCTTGTTAAATGAGTACTGATAAATCTGTGGACTTTTATTGATAGAAATATTGAAATACTGTACATTTTGTAGTGACTTGTATGTGTAGGTTTACTTCAGACTAGTTATGTTTGTTCTTTTCTTTGCATAGATCATGTCAATGCATGTTAGTTGATTCTAGTGATGTAATGCAGTTGCATGATATTTCTGTTCATAACTTATAAGTTAACACTCTTATCATTAATGAAATGAATTTTCCTATGGTTGCATGGTAACATTGGTATGGGAGTACTTTAGTTAGTTTTTGAGAATGGAGAAGACTTTTGACTTGTTGTCAGCAAAGTAATGACCACAAGCTTGAGCATCTCACTCATTTGGAAAATGGTGGAAGGGCATATACATAAGGCTTGCTTGTAACTTAACAAATCACACTCTTTGCAACAGCAGTCACAGTCATATCAACAGATGATACAATAATGTTCAAATTATCCTGTGCTAAACATGGTTGATTTTGTTTACTCTATAGGTAGTAATATTATTTTCTTATTAGTAATCTTCTTAATTTTTCTCAGGGGAGGAAACAATGTTACAACAGCAACTCTTCTATGACTACACTGGTCGGGGTCACACAAGTGAATTTGGTGATACTTCATCAACAGAAACTCTGGGACCACCTCATAACCAAAGTGACCCTCGACTTCCACTGACAGATAGAGAAGAAAAACATTCAGCAAGTACAGTATCAAATAGTATGACTGCAACCAGAAGAGAGAAGTTAAAAGTTCCAATATCTCTTCCTCAAGATCTAACAAGGGGTGGGGCCCAAAGGTTGCTTAGGGGACGGATAAGCAGGCTCAGTGTAAAGACATTTCTTAGGGTTTTTCTTGTAGCTTTTATCTTTGTTGTCTTTGTCCTTACTTGCTCAGTAATTCTTGTATTTGAGAGTGAATCAGGCTTGCTACAAGGTGTTCGTTCTACACAAGAAATGATGCTTCTTAGATTACAGTATTATCAGCCTATAAAGGAACATATAAAAAGTTGGCTTGGTATAAAACCATGAATTATTTTCATACTAATGCCAACTTCTTCCAAAAGTACCTATGGTAGATAGATGTTATATAGAATATCACAATTCTATTTGTACATATGTTTCATAGCAATGGAGTGGTTGTTATTTCTTTTGAATGAATCCTACATACTGCCTCATTAAAGAAGATAGAATGAGATACTTGTAGGCTTAACTGTTAAATATGCTATTGATGCACTGTTTTCATACATATACCAGCAATTTTTTGTTGCTTGCTGGATTGAAGTGATAATTTTTATTACTCATGTATATTTATGCAAGACGTAGAATGAAAAAATTTAGAATATAGGCATTTACTTTTATGGAATAAGAGATCAGTGAAACTTGTAGTTAAGACAGGTGGGTATTATTTTATAGGATGAGATCACCAGTTATTTCACGGTTTGCTTGCTGTTCTAAAATAAGAATAGCTAGTGTAATCAAATGAATTTAGAGGTAGAACCACAGAAAAGAAATTCTGACAAACTATAAATAAGCTGAGTACTTATGAGCCTTGGAGGTTACTTGTCAATTGATTAGTTTTCTCTGTCACTCATGCAAAATTTACTTATCCTCTCTCCAGGTCTCAAATTTTACTTAGCTCTAGTACAATTAACCTCATAAATCTTTACTTTTTGATAAGATAATTTCTCCCCAATACATTCTCTTGAGGTGCATGTTTTCGATGCCATTTATGCTAGTGTTTTGCTGAGTGTTCTGTGAAGATTTTACACACAGTTGCTACAGCAACTATTACAATTGTCTATGCTCAGTAATGTATTCAGTTCAGAGATTCTCATATCATGATAAAATATTGCTGTAAAGTTTGTGTTAAGATGCAGCAATTATTTTTTACCATTCTCTTAGCAGATTATTCAAAATAAAACATGAGATTGTGTAGGTAATTTGATGATTAGATTAAGAACCGACATCTGATGTGGTTATCAACTGGTACTCTGAGATTCTTATATTTTTGGCATCTGGTTACATTCAGTATAGATAGGTGTTGAAAACTATCTTAGTCATTTTTTATGATTTTTTTATACATAATTACAGTGACAAGTGACACTAGCAGAAGTTTTTAACTTGCTCATTACCTTTACCCACGTTTTGAGTGACTATATTATTCTCCTTACTGCTATGCAGTAATATCCTAATCAGTTGTGTTCCCTCTTCCTGAAAATATGATTGTCTTCTTTTTAACAGTTTACCCTACTTAGTCATATCTGACACTGATATCACCTATTATCATATGAGGCTTTTCTAGGATAGTTTCTTTTGTTTCCATCTTTATAAATCCCTTTTAAATTTTTTTCATTAATGCTGACTTTTTACCATGATGATTTTATTTCTCTGTTCATATGGTGATATCTTTATGTATTTTACATGGCTGCAGAGACAACCATTATGGCCATTTGTAGGATTCAGGTGAGGAGAAATGTTATTTGGTAAAGTACCTGAACTCTGTGGCTAATGATACATGAGTAAAAAGTTTCTGACTTTCAGCCAAGGGATATTTGAGAAACTAAGCAAAACCAGTGACAAGACTGTATAAACAAAGTGGCCAGTTAGAATTAAAGGTTCAGGCAGTTCAGCACAGGTTAACTTTCCAGTTCAGCCTGTCCCTTTATGAGACTCTCATCACCATGGTCCACAGATCCATTAATCTCATAATTATTAGCTTGGGTAATGTTTTACTTTAGGGGCACCACTGTAGTACCTGTGGAAGTAGATGTAAAGCATATCAATGGATTCCTGATACTTAGTAAAATGATTTAGAAGGGCAGTGGTATATAATGATATTAAGTAATCTTATGGTATTGAATAAACAAGATGATGGTGGGAAGGATTATGAGGGTAAAGGAAAATTTGGGGTCATTTAACATAAAAGTAGGTGAAGTACTTTTAGAAATCAATAAAACATATGAGAACCTCATCTAACTTTGCTTGGTAGCTAAGGTTTTCCCAAATTTTCAGTATTTTAGTCAAATTTTGCCATTGTTAATAGTATTTGTGGTGTCCCATCAAATAGTGAAGTTCAGTAGAAATAATTAATGTTTGGTGGAAGTGGTTGATGTTTGCTGGAATTGTTTGTGTGAAAATAAATGTATTCGGTGCACAAAACCCTTGGCAACTAGTTTAAAAAATGACACCATAACAGTTGCACACTTTTCAAATATTATCAACATAAAGGTAAATACTAGCAGCTATGAAAAGTTAGATGAGCTTTCTGTAGTTTCTATTGATTTCTAGAGGAATTTCACCTACATTCACATTAATCAACCCCAAATTTTTGCTGTTATTCATAGCTCTCCTCATTATTTTCCTATTTATTGTCACAGAATTTCTTAATGTTATCACATCTCATCA
Source organism: Panulirus argus (assembly GCA_038088735.1). Taxonomy (NCBI): domain Eukaryota; kingdom Metazoa; phylum Arthropoda; class Malacostraca; order Decapoda; family Palinuridae; genus Panulirus; species Panulirus argus. The sequence continues at coordinate 23,163 of JAYMFT010022732.1, forward strand.
GCTTCCTTCTACATTGATATGCTTTTCTTCCAACTCCCTAAAATCAAACAAACTTTAAATTGTGCTTACCAGTACATTCCTACTGAAGCATTAAAAACAATATTACTTGGTAAACTAAATTGCTCAATTGAGAAGGTTTATAAGGTCCCCAGCTAACAAGTAAAAAATATTATGGATGAGGAAGTTGTTTCCAGAACTTTGTGATGGAGTTTATCTGTGTAACACCATTAAACCTTAGTCCTCCTGAAGCTCCAAAAATTGCATTTTCACTTAAGATGCATCTGATGATACAAGTTCAGAGATCAAACAGCCATTGCTGATTATTATGTCACACTTTTAATTAAGAAAAGTGATATGAAATTATGTTGAAGAACAAACCAGTTTTCTTAACAAGTGTAGTCTGTAAAATACCTGGAAAAGATAATCAGAAAGCAAAAAGATCTCTTTACAAAGGAGGAAGGAAGAATATGATGTGTAAGTGGAATATAGAAGCTGATAGAGGAAAGCAAAGGAAGAGTAGATGATGATTATGGAAGTAGCCAAGTGAAAAATTTAGGGAAAAATAAGAAATTTGTACTGAAAAGAGATGAAAAGGAGAGATGAATGTAAGAGTGGTAATGTGAATAAGAGATGTAAGGAAGGAGAGTTGCTGAATCAAAAGGAGGAAGTGAAAGGAAGATGGAGTATTTTGAAGAATTGATAAATGTGGGAGAAGGTGAGGCAACAGGGTCCTATAACAGAAAGGGAGGTAAAAAGAGTAGTAATGATGTTGAAGGTAAGAGTTGCACCTGAAGTGAATGGGATTATGGCTGAAATGTTGAAGTATGGAGGAGAAAGTGAAATAAGAATGGTTGCATTTGCTATGTGATTTAGCAAGGAAATTGACTTGTGCCTGAGGATTGGGTGAAAGCTAATATTATTCCTTTATTCAAAGGAAAAGGTGCTGAGGATATATGTAGCAGTTATAGGGGAATAAATCTGTTAAGTATACAAGGAAAAGTGTTTAGAGAAGGTTGATTAATAGAGTGATGGAAATGATCAAATGCAAAATAGAAGTAAAGGGGTTTCAGAAAAGGTAGGGATGTGTGGATCAGGTTTTTGTTATGAGAATGACTATGTAAAATTATCTAGCAAAGGGTCAGAAGCTGTAGGCAGATTTATGGATTTGGAGAAGGTTTCTGACAGAGTCGAGTGGAATGTTTTACGGGATGTGGTAAGGATACATAGGGAAGGGGGACAACTGTTGGATTGTAAGCCTTCTGTAGAGGAGCAAATGCAAATGTAAGAATGGATGGAGAGTTCAGCAAATGTTTTGGTATACATGTAGGTGTGAGGCAACGCTTTGTGATGTCACCATGAATTTATACCATATATATGGATGGAGTTATAAGAGAAATGAAAGCAAAACTAGGAAAAGGGAGTGCAGAGATGGAGTGTTGTGGTGAGGTATGGTGGCTTGTGACAAGTATGTTTGCGGATGATACTGTGTTGTTTGCTGAGAGCGAAGAGGACTTGCATAAGGTTGTCTGTTTTATTTGTGTAAGCATAGGTGATGAAAGGTAAATGTAAGTAAAAGCAACGTAATGGTGTTTGAAAGGAAAGTAGTGTAAGTATACACTGTGCAAAATCAAATAGAGTGTGAGAAGAAAGTATGCTATAACCATGTTATACATATGGAGGGAGAAAGACTGGAAGAGATGACAGAATTTAAGTATTTGGGAACTATCTTGGGTAAGTTTGGTGATATAAAAGGAGAGAGAAGGGAGATAGGAAGAGGGCAGTACACAGTGGAAGAGTCACTGAATCCTTTAATAGAATAGTGAAGGGTAGAGATGGAAGTGGAGAAAGGATTAAGAGATAGCATAATTTTCTAAACCCTGACCTATGCAGCCAAAACATGGACATGGAATGAGCCATAAAGGTCAAAAATCCAGGCTGTGGAAATGAGCTAGTTGAGAGGAGCATGTAGTATAACTAGATGGAATAAAGAAAGAAATGAGGGAGTGCATGAAAGATTTAGTATGACAGGGAATGCAAAAGGAATGAATTGTGGAGTAGTAGAGTGGGTGAAATGTAATACCTTGAGGTGGTTAGAGTATTAGGAAAGAATGCAAGATGAAAGTTTAAAAGAAGGGTGTATGATGGTACAATTAAAGGGAATGGTGTGAAAGGAAGATTACTTGTGACATGGGGTCACAAAGTGGAAGAGTATTGGAGGGAGGGAGATGGTGCCACAATGCATGGAATGGTGTATGTGAGGGAGGTATGTAAGGAAAAGGATAAGTGGAGACTCTTGCCATGGCCACCCCCTTGATGGGAGTTCCCAGAGGGAATGGTCATCAGAGATACAGATAGAGATGTATGGATATACTTCCAGAAAGTTTTTGACACTGTACCACATCAGAGGTTGATTAAGAAACTAAATCTAAAGGCCATAATAAGGAGAAGACTCCTTCACTGGATGGAAGATTACCATTGAAGAAGGGAGCAAAGGACACAGCTTAGAGGAGCATTTTTGAAGTGGGCTGGGCTTGTCAGTGATATGCCACAGGGCTCAATCTTGGGCTACTGCTGATCTTGGTGTTTGTAAATGACTTGCTTGATGGACTGCATAATATTAGGATCATGATAGAAGTAAATAATAATGTTGATTGCATTAGCTTATATGAGGATGTAGACAAATTACTAGGCTGGCATGAGAAATAGATGATAAAATTCACTTCACATAAATGCAAAGTAATAAATATAAGACACAGTGAAAGAGGGCCTTGGCAGGATTATTACCAAGTGGGAAATAAACTAGAGGAATCTGTATATGGAAGAGTCTAAGGGGTAATCATTATGACTAACCTGTTGTAAGAGCTTCTCATCAGGAGAACTCTGAAAGAGACAAATTGTTCGCTGGCCACTAATAGAATTGCGTTTAAGTGTAAGGATAATGGAATATTTGGTAAACATTTAGCATAATACATATATCGGATCAAAGCTGGATCATTTCTTTTAAGTTTGGCATCATGTATAAAAGAAACAGAAAGATTTAATTGGGTGGGTCTAGCAATGGAAACTAAGATGGTGCCTGAATTAAGAGACTTCAGCCACAATGAGAGGCTGAGGTCTACAAATTCAGCCACTATGGAGGAGAGAAATAAGATAGGTGACTTGATTACAGTCTTCAAGATACTAAATCAGTTGGACACTGTAAACAGTTAACAATTCTTCATGAGATGTAATAGAAGTAACCAAAGGCCATGACAAGAAACTTGTTAGAAAGGATGTAAAGTACTGTTTTGGTGTGAGGTGGATAGTTGGAACTGATTAACAAATGAAACTGTGAATGCTGGCAGTTTACAGATATTTAAAAGGATACGTGATGGTAAAGAAAGTTCTAGAGATGGGGCCCACAGGTGTAAAAGTTTCTCCTCTACTATTCATACAGGCAATTACATCAACAATGAAAGGATTGTACCAAAAAGGCAAAGCAGTGTTTTGGTTTTTGCAAGTCTTCAGATGTGTTTAGATTGAAATCATCTACTAATCCTTGCAATTTATTGTTGCATTCCTTAATTTTCATATACTACCTCTGCTCCCATAAATGCTTTGGTATTTCTTTAAAGAAGGGGAAGCTGTTAAAGTCTTTTAATACTAGGTATTTTTCCTGAAGCCTTATCTTGTTCAGAAACTAAATTCTTTTTATACCATTTTGCAGTTTACCACTTTAATGAGGAGCAGACAACCAAGCCTTTGAAAAAAAATGCACTCTTAGCTCTTTCCTCTGCTCTTGCTTTTGGAAAACTAAATACTCTCAAAATAAAGTCAGAGATAAAGTTATTCCTGGAGTGGCAAAATTAAAAGCAATACATAGTGTATAATATAAGTGAAAAATGTAGTCTGCTGACCACTGTAGATCCTATTGTTCTTCATGTGAATATTACATTTTTTTCCTTTTCTCCTAGTAACACATTGATTGGCTGCATCTACTCAAGAAACGAAAGTAGTAATCTGCAATGTAATAGGCACATTACTGTATGGAAATATGAATCATTAGCGGGTTAAGTCTCAAGATCATGCTCTTTGATGAAATGTCTATACTAACAAATAGAGTGGAACAATACTTAAGGTAGAGAAATAGTGGAAGAATGCTTGGAATGGTGTATGTCAGGAAGCATGTAATGACAGAGATAAGTGGAGTCTCTTTTGCCATGGTCACCCCTTGATGGGAATTCCCAGAAGGATTGGACATCAAGAGATATAGATAGAAGATAGACAAAACATACACATATTTGCCCTCCAAGATAATGTTCTTTCTTTCCACACATATTTCATTGCACCCACAAACTTTGCCCACATCACTACCTTATTACTCACTTCTGCTTCCTTAGTTCCATTCACTACCAAGTCCACTTGCAGATATCTGAAACAATTCACTTCCTCCAATTTTTTTACATTCAAATTTATATCCCAGCTAACTTGTCCCTCAACCCTGCTGAACCTAGTAACCTTACTTTTATTCACATTCACTCAAAACTTTCTCCTTTCACGCACTCTTCCAAACACTGTCACCAACTTCTGCAATTTCTTACTTGAATCAGCCACCAGAGCTGTATCAAGGGTGAACAACAACTGACTCACCTCCCAGGCCCCCCTCATCTCCAACAGACTTCATACTTGCCCCTCTCTTCAAGACTCTTGCATTTACCTCCCTCACCACCCCATCCATAAACAAATTAAACAACCATGGGGACTTCACACACCCCAGACGCAGACCGACCTTTACTGGGAACCATTCACTCTCCTCTCTTCCTACTCGTAGACATGACACACACCCTTAATAAAAAGTTCTCACTGCTTATAGCAGCTTACCTCCCACTCCTTGATACCTTCCACAAAGCAACTTTATCAACTCTATCACATGCCTTCTCCAGATCCATAATTGCCTCATAAAAATCCATCTGATTTTCTAAGTATTTCTCACACACATTCTTCAAAGCAAACACCTGATACACACATCCTCTACCACTTCTGAAACCACACTGCTCCTCCCTAATCTGATGCTCTGTATGTGCCTCCATCCTGTCAATCAGTACCCTCCCATACAACTTACCAGGCATACTCAGCAAACTTATACCTCTGTAGTTTGAACACTCACCTTTATCCCCTTTGCTTTTACACAGTGCACTAAACATGCATTTCACCAATCCTCAGGCACTGCAACATGATCCATATGTGTACTGAATATCCTTACCAACCAGTGAATGACACAATCACCCACTTTCTTAAATTCTACTGCGATACCATCCACTCCCGCTGCCTTGCCACATTTCATCTTACACAAGGCTTTCACCACCTTTCCTCTTTTCACCAAACCACTCTCTATGGTCTTTCTCTCTTCACATACCACTCTGACCAAAACACCCTACGTCTACCACTCTATCATCAAACACATTCAACAATCCTTCAACATACTCACTCCATCTCATTTCATTACTACCTACTGACACTTCCCCATTTGCCCCCTTCACTGATGTTCCCACCTGTTATCTTGTCTTGCATATCATTTTACTCCTTCCAAAACATCTTGTTATTTTCCTTAAAGTTTAATGATACTCTCTCTCCCCAACTCTTGTTTGACCTCTTTTTCAACCCCCTGCATCTTCCTCATGACCTGTTGCTGCTCTTACTTATACATCTCCCAATCCTTTGTACTCCTTCCCTGTAAGTAGTGGCCAAGTGCCTCTCTTTTCTCTTTCACAAGACTCTTCACTTCTTCATCCCATCATTCACTACCTTTTCTAATCTGCCCACCTCCCACCTTTTGCATGCCACATGCATCTCTTGTACATGCCATCACTGCTTCCCTAAATACCTACTATTCCTCATCCACTCCCCTCACTTCATTTGATCTCACCTTTTGCCATTCTACACTCAATGTCTGCTGGTATTTCTTCACACAAGTCTCCTTTCCAAGCTCACTTACTCTCACCACTCTCTTGTCCCCAACATTATTTCCTATTTTTCAAAAACCTTTACAAATCTTCCTCCTTGCTTCCACAAGATAGTGATTAGACAACCCCACCAGCTGCCCCTCTCAGCACATTAACATCCAAAAGTCTCTCTCTTACACACCTATCAATTAATAAGTAATCTAATAATGCCTGGTGCCCATCTCTCCTACTCACATATGTATACTTATATATATCTGTCTTTTTAAACCAGGTATTCCCAATCACCAGTCTTTTTTCAGCACACAAATCCACAAGCTCTTCACCACTTCCATTCACAACACTGAATACCCCATGCACACCAATTATACTCAAGCATATGCATATATACACGTACGTATTCATAATTGCTCGCCTTCGTCCATTCCCAGCGCCAACCCGCCCCACAGGAAACAGCATCGCCACCCCTTCCATCAGCAAGGAAGCGCCAGGAAACTGACAAAAAAAGCCCACATCAGCTCACACTCAGTCTCTAGCTGTCATGTATAATGCACTGAAACCTCAGCTCCCTATCCACTTCCAGAACCACATACCTTTCCATGGTTTACCCCAGATGTTTCACATTGCCTAGTTCAGTCCATTGACAGCACATTGACCCCAGTATACCACATCGATCCAATTCACTGTATTCCGTGCATGCCTTTCAACCTCCTGTATGTTCAGGCCCTGATCGCTCAAAGTCTTTTTTGCTCCATCCTTCCACCTCCAATCTGGTCTCCCACCTCTTGTTCTCTCCACTTCTGACACATATATCCTCTTTGTCAGCCTTTCCTCACTCATTCATTCCATATGTACAAACCATTTCAACATACCCTCTTCTGCTCTTTCAACCACACTCTTTTTATTACTACATATCTCTATTACCCTTACATTACTTACTATATCAAACTACCTCACACCACATATTGTCCTCAAACATTTCATTTCCAACACATCCACCCTCCTTTGTACAACCCTATCTATAGCCCATGCCTGGCAACCATATAATATTTATGGAACTACTATTCCTTCAAACATACACATTTTTGCTCTCCGAGATAACATTCTCTCTTTCCACACATTCTTCATCACTCCCAGAACCTTTGACCCTTCCCACCCTATGACTCACTTCCACTTCCAAGGTTCCATTCACTGCCAAGTCCACTCCCAGATATCTAAAACACTCACTTCCTCCAATTTTTCACCACTCAATTTTTCCATCCCAACTAATTTGTTCCTCAGCCCTGCTGAACTTAATAATCTTGCTTGTATTCACATTTACTATCAACTTTCTCCTTTCACACACTTTTCTAAACACAGTCACTAATTTCTACAGTTTCTCACTTGAATCAGCCACCAGTGCTGAATCATCGGCGAACAACAATTGACTCACTTCCCTTGCTCTCTGATCCCCAACAGACTGTATACTCGCCCCTCTCTCCAAAACTCTTGCATTTACCTCCATAATTACCCCATCCTTGACAAAAACTTCTCACTGCTTCTAGCAGCTTACCTCCTACACTATATACTCTTAAGACCTTCCACAAAATATCTCTATCAACCCTATCATATACCTTCTCCAGATCCATTACAGCTACATACAAATCTGTCTGTTTTTCAAAGTATTTCTCACATACATTCTTCAAAGTAAACACCTGATCCACACATCCTCTACCACTTCTAAAACCACACTACTCCTCCCCAGTCTGATGCTCTGTACATGCCTTCACACTCTCAATCAATATCCTCCCACACCGTTTTCCAGGAATACTCAACAAACTTATACCTCTATAGTTTGAACACTCACCTTTATCCGCTTTGCCTTTGTACAGTGGCACTATACATGCATTTTGCCAATCTTCAGGCACTTCACCAAGACTCAAACATACACTGAATATTCTTACCAACCAATCAACAACACAGTCACCCCCTTTCTTAA
>JAYMFT010022733.1:0-16350 GCA_038088735.1 Panulirus argus
TATATATATACACACACATATATATATATATATATATATAAAAGAGTCCATGACCTACGTATAGGCGTGTCACACTGGTTCAGGGCTAAGTACTGGGACATGACCCCGTGGTGTGGGGGTAAATTTCAGTGACCGTCACGTATTGCACGGGGGCCGCCGCGGATCAAACAAGCATAGGTTTGAATCCTGGTCGCGGCAGGCAGGTCCACAGTCCACCCAGCTGTTCATCCTTCTCTAGGGACCGGTCAATAAAATGGGTACTTGGCACAGGCTAGGGTGGATGGGCGCGCGCGCGCGCGTGTGTGTGTGTGTGTGTGTGTACACAAGAGTAAAGACATGATTCACATATACAAGGTTAAGAGACGGGGCAACACAGATGAAAAACTCCCTCCCCGTATCATACAAATAGTGATCGTACTCACACAAGACCGCTCACGGGTACAAAGGCCGACATAATACCTGTAGAACACACAGAAGGAAGCAAACCTTTTAAAACATACTGGGAAAGGCTTTTTAAACGTGGCATTCTGGTGTAATTTCATAAAATACACTAAAACTGTTTAGAGAGAAGTTAATATCGTACATTACTTCTGTTACAGTCTGTCTGACTGTCTGTCTGTCTGTCTGTCTGTCTCTCTCTCTCTCTCTCTCTCTCTCTCTCTCAGGAGGAGGAGGAGGAGGAGGAGGAGGAAGAGGAGGAGGAGGAGAGCACGAGTGCAGCTGCCAGGCAGTATGACTGACTGTAGGTTACGTTTGCAGCTGCATCTAAGTATGGACACTTGTGCAGCTGGTGTGTGTGTGTGTGTGTGTGTGTGTGTGTGTGTGTGACCATTTCGTGCCTCCGCACACAAGAGCCTTGGGGGGGGGGGGACAGTAAGGAAGGCAAGCAGCTTGTACCAACTTGGTGATGACCTCAGAGTTGCAAAGGCGGCTGCTTGCAGTGGCGGTGCTGGTATCTGGCCCCACCGCTGCACGCTGTAAACAAGCGGTTCAACAACGGGTCAAAGATCATACGGGAGGGGGGTTCAAATGGGTTCACACACTGGCTTGAGATTATAAAAGGGGTCCAAATGGTTCTGTCATCAGATAAGGGTTCAGACACTGGTCAGAGATCATACTGGGGGTTCAGATGGCTCTGTCACCAGCCAAAAATTGGTATCGCGAGGTTCATGGGAATTCAGGTATTGGTTACTGATAATTCAAGAGGTTCAGGTGGCTCAGTCACCAGTAATCAGGTTCAACATTATTCCTTCCACTGACCAAAGGCATCAGAGGTTCAAATGGTTGACCCACGAGCCAAAGATGTTAAGGGGTGTTCAAACAGTTCAATCACAAGCCGACTGTATTATCGGAGGTTCATATAGTTTACCCACTAGCCAGAAGTTCTATGTGAGAGTTGAACCTCCAACTAATGGCTACCATGACATATCGAGGTTCACCCGAATGGTTCACTATGTCGATGGTAGCCACTTGAGGTTCAAATGAACCTGCTATATGCAAAAGGATGGCACTGAGGTTTAATTAAGTTTACTCCGGCAGTCCCTGGCTTGGGGTTCAAATAGTCAAGACACTGGTTCGGATGGTTCTGAATATTCGAACATGGTTTTATTACCGGCCACAACGAAAAAAAACAAAAAAAAACACTGGAATCAGACTCAGTACTTACATAATGTTCAACACAACTGTAACAAAAAAAAAATTCAGCATGAGTCATATACATCCAAAGGTTCAAATGTTTCAATCTGAGCATGAAATCATGTTCAAAATATTCAGGCGACGGCATTCAAAAACCCGGAGGCTCATATGGTTTAGATAACTTGTCGACGAAATTAGAATCAAACATTCCTTATGGCGTCACACATGGGGCTTAAAATGTTCGAAGAATTAAAGATAAAATAAGAGAAATACATATTCGGAGAACACACTGCCAAGAAAAAGAAAAAAAAAATTTATGAAACACGAGGCTCCAAATAACTGAGCTAAAGACCAAACACAAAAAAATCTTGTTCAAACAACTACTATAACGAACAAAAGAACGAAGCATTGGGCTTCAAATAACTTGTTTGACGAGTTAAAGAATAAAACAAAAACTTCGAACAACTTGGATAAAAAATTACAAAAGGCTTTATATGACTAGGTTACAAATATAATAAAACACGACTGAAGGTTCAAACAACTAAAAACAAAAAATGAAGGACGAGGTTCAATAAGCCAAGCCAATACACAAAATGAATCAAAAGCAATGAAACACTGGGGTCAAATATCTCAGTTTATTTACAAATACAAAAAGGCGTCTACGACGCTTTCGGCTACATATACATTCAAATACAAAAACAATACAAATATGTAAACCAAGAAAAAAGACAAAATTAGAACCTTAAAACTGACAAATAACAATAATAATAATAATAATAATAATAATAATAATACAAAATATACCCGAAACGGATTTTACAGTGAGTTCTGGATGGCTGTATATTCAAATCTAATCCAATTATGGCAACACTTCCTGATCCCATTATGGCAACACCTTTTCTAATCCAATAATATTACACCACCTTTTCTAATCCAGTTATGGAAACACCTCCTCTACTAATCCAATTATGGCAAAAACAAACTCCGACTTATCCAATAATGGCTCCGCTATCCTTTGTGGCCAGATTATGACAACCTTGTATAATCTAAACCAATTATGGCAATACCACGGTCTAATCCAATCATCATGACATCTTTTTGGATCCTCGTTACAAACTGCCTTTAAAAAAATAATAACCCAGGAAATCAAAATTACGAACACATATTACATTTTCTTTTTCCCTCTCTCAACATGAACAAATTTCGACTACTCGTCCTCAATTAATCGAGCATGCCTGCATGGCGCGACCCCCATGTGCACGACGTACGTACTACCCTTCAACACGATGCACGGCCGTCGACAGCGTGTGTGTACGACCCTCAAGTACGACAGCAGAACCCTAGAGGATAACTATACAACCCTATTGCATGAGCACGCCATCATCGTGTCCTAGGTGTGTGTGTGTGTGTGTGTGTGTTTCTTGGGTCCGGAAGTGACACACTCCCTTTGGTCCCAGGGGCAGGATACATACATACATGCCAGGATCCGGGGCTGGGTTACATCATGCTAGAGACTGGGGTGAGGAAGCACAAATGGCAGGATTCATGGGCAGGAATACATACATGTCTGGCTCCGGGGTAGACACACATGCACGCCTGGCTCAGTAGGGATATACGTGTGCACGGCTTCAGGGGCTGGGATACGCACATGCCAGGATCCGTAGGCTTGGGGATACATGCATGCCTGGCTATGGGGTTGGATACATACATACTTGGCTCCGGGGCGGAGCGGATGGATACATACATGCTTAGCTCCTGGGCGGGGCTGGGATGGGGGAGGATAGTGAGAGTGGAAGACGGGAGAGTATCTGGGGCAGGAAACCTGATCTCTGTGCTGGTGTGAGAGTGGTCTTGTCCAGAGCCCCTCCTCTCTCTCCCACACTCACAACCTCACTCCATTCACACTAACTCACATCTCCTCCTCCTTCCTCTTCCTACATCCTCTACCATCTCTTTAATTCCTTCATTCTTACTCAGGGCCGCTTCCAATATTCACTTGTCTCCCATTTCCCTCATGTAATCTCTCTTGCCTCCTCCTTTCACTGCCTAAAACTCTCTCACTTCCCTTCAACTAATGCAGTTACTGTCGCCCCAATATTCTGGTCATTTCGCTTAGAAACACTACGATATGTGTCCTGCTTTGAAACTGTATTATAGTATCATTTGTAGAAACACGACCTTTCGTGCTTGTAAAGAAATCACTATGGTGCGTCCTTGTTAGAAACATTAGGATGAGTTCCAGTTAGAAACACTAGGATATGTTCTTGCTAGAAGCAGCAGGATGCGTCCTAGTTAGAACCACTAGGATACGCCAGCCAAGAAAATCTGAAACCGCCCATCACTGAAACACTAAAGTACGTCCTTGTTGCAAACAAATACTGACACGTCCTTGCTAGAAACTCCCTCTTATCTCATGAAAAAAAAATCTCAATGTCAATAGTATACACGACCCTGCGCCTGCGCACCGCGTCCTTGAAGGTCCGCTTCACACAGAAACAGACACACACACACTCAGAGCTCGCCTCCTTTGTCGACTACATCCACACAACCTCACTAGTACAACCGTTACCTCCCTCCCCTTTGCAGCCCTCTAACCTCCGACCATCATCACTATCATTATGGTGACCAATGACCATAAACAGCGACGTTACTTTTTTTTTTCTTTAATGTGCTTGCAAAAACTTGGAGGACGTCGGCGGGAATCGACGTAAAGGTCAACGCACCAACTGTCGCCCACCCGCCGCACATCATCCCCGGCTCCACACCCTCCTCCGGCCCTTCCCGCTCAAGGCCGACCTCCCGGCCGTACCATGCACGACAGCCCTCGTCCCCGGGTTTCCACTGCCACAGTCACAGTCCCACACAACGCCCTGTGCACGCCGCCCGTCCATGATCCGTCCCCCTAATCTTATACCAATGTTTGTGGCCGTTGGGGAGGGGAGCCAGCAGAAAGCAATGGCGGGCTAGGCTCCGGTCAAGCACAATTGCAAACTCCTAAATCTCTCTCATACGGAGCTACAGCACATATCCAAATCCATAACTAATCGGAAAAGTTTTCACATTTACAATACATACTTTGGAAGGAAAAATACTGAATATGAAAGCGTTTAATCATGGAAAAAATATTGATAGGAAAGCGTCTGGTGGTATGCCAACGTATCCGATCAGTTTCGAAACACTAGTCACAACGGACTTGGTTGGGTACGCTCCTGCCCTGGCCAAGCTGAAGTGGCGGCTGAATTTGTGCCAGGGTTCTCTGCCAGCTGCCCTAAGCTGGCGCTCACTTACAGCTGGGCCAAGCTGAGGTCCTTTGCAAACCGTCCTCAAAAAGGATTGTTACAGAGTCAGTAGGCCAATAAAGTTGTGCCTATACTGTGGTGTTGTTAAAATATTTACCAGCGTTCAAGCAATGGAGCGGGCAGGACATCATCAGGCACGCGACAAATTGGCACATACAGTTATATGATGTAAGCGTGTACTGGGCAAGTTAAGGGCTGACAGCCCCGTGTATTCAGTGTATAGATACCAGTAGAGAGATGGGCACCAGAGCAATACATGGTCAATGTACAGGGGACCGTATGATGTTGCCCCTCTCTCCCTGTACTATAGGTATTATTTTGGCCACTGCTCTCACTTGGGCTGTCGGCAAGTATCCACGGAACTGCCCTATGTATTCATTAACCTAAACATATGCAATAAGGATAGGATCAGCGCACATCTTACAGAGGCAGATTACACAAGTTGAATTTGCATACATGTATCAGGACGGAAGAGGCAGGGTACATGGCATTACGGGCACAATCAACTACAATAACGAGGTTCGCATGCGCGCGAAGACTGCGTGCAGGAGAACATCCTCAAGCGAGTCACTCTCGATGAAGTATTTCATAAATCATAAAACATGAGGCCCGAAAGCGTTAAGCTGGTGATTAAGGGTACTCGAGTTGGTGTTCAAGTGCTGTAGCGGGTGGTGATTTGGTACACTCCATAAAGTGCACCAAGCTGCATGTACCCTCCCATTACGTTATGCCCTCCAGATATATCTGTAACACCAAAGTAAAAAGCACTTTTACAATATATCAGAGTTGTCTAGTTCTCGTCTTAAGATCTGTCATTAGTGTTTAGTAGAAGAGGACCCATCACAGTGCTTGATGCTACACCTACCTGGTCAACTCAGCAGAAGCTGGTTAGCTAATTCTTCGAAGTCATCAGGAAATTAGTAATGGACTTAACATCACTTTTTTATACCTAAGCTGAGACCTACCTCAGGCTTTATTACTGGCCTGTTTGGCTGGTGTATCAACATTATCTCTGGTGGCTGAAACTGATATGAGAGGGAGTCCAAAGAAATTGTGATCTCGAAGTCCTTTCTTTTTAAAGGTGCTAACTAGGCTCTGAATGCTGTGAAAAGTATGGAAAAAATGGAACTATTAACTGCTCTGGAATCATATATATATATATATATATATATATATATATATATATATATATATATATATATATATATATGAGATGTAATCCAGTTAGTCTGTACCTGGGTGAATTCGGTAGGCCTAGAGTACTGGGGTCTAATGTCATTGGGCCTATACTGGACTAGAGTCCCTAGGGGTCAATAATAATATCCAATGGCAGTAAGCCTATACTTGGCTTCAGTGCCAGTAGGCCTATACTGGCTGGGATACACTGCCAGCAGGTCTATAAGGGCTGAGGTAGTGCCAAAGCGGCCATACAGTCGTTTAGTGCCAGTAGGCCTACGCTGGGATCCAGAGTTGGCGGGGCCCATACGGTGTTCTAGAGCCAGCTGGCACGTATCAGGGCCTAGAGACAGCTGCCCTAGGCCGAGGCACTGGTGGCAGATGGCCAAAGCGGTAAGGTACACCAGCAGCAGCTGCAGCTGGCCCGAGCCGAGTTACAGCAGCAGCTGGTCCATCAAGGCTGGGATTTGACAGGTGGCGGCCCAGGACGGGATCCACTGGAGGTGAAGAAGACACGTCCAAAAGAAGGTTGCCTGAATTTTTGAGAAAGGTGGTGGTTGAAAAATCAGCGGTGACTGGCCTTTCTTGTTTATTTTGGGCGACTGGCCCTTTTCTTTAATGTGACGAGAGTGGGAACGCACAGGGGTTCGGTCTCCCAGAGAGAGGCAGTGGATGACTATCTGTCCAGCTGGGAAAGTATTGGAGTTAGCTGAAGAGGAGGAGACGAAGGCGCTGAAGAGAAGTTGACAATTTGAGTAAGGAGCTGGAGAGCCTAGGAATAGAAATGGGGATTTGTGGGTAACGCTGAAATTAATCAAAGGACGCAGTTAATGAACGAGTGTTTATTTAATCAAGAGTAACTGTACCTGCACCGGCTGAGGCGAAAAAGGTTTTCACAGGAGGCAGAGAAGAAGCAATAAAATAATTCAAGAGAGAATGAAGAGAAAGAATTCAGAAGAGAAGAAAAACACACGGTCATGCAAGCAGAGCAAAGCGGGAGCAAAATCCATCTTCGGTGGCGTTCAACTCCAGAGGACGCGGAGGACGGAGGCTCCACAAGGCTCTTTACCCTCATCTTCCAGTGTCGTGGACCAGATAATTGGCCGTAAATGTACAATATAACCATGTGTTCCTGCATGTGAAGACGCCACCTACTGCACACACACACACACACACACACACATACTCGCCAGGGGCTCCCCAACCCCAGCACACCGTCGTCTCCTTCAAGTGAGACTAAAGTTCTTGTTTAAAAGACTCGCTGAGCTTTGGCCTGCAATGGACCACTCGCCAAGCCTTGGCCCGACATGGGCCACTGTCTTCAAGCACCCCGTCTCTCTTGTTTACCATATTCCTTCTAGTAAACATATTTGTGTCTATTCAAGGGAAAGGTGTACTTCAATACTTATTCCACAGTAGAACATGTAATTTTCCCACGAGATGTACTAAGCTATGAAATATCTTTAAATAAAATATAAAAAGGCATCATGAAAAAGAATCATAGTGACCTACCACTGTTCACTACTTTTCCAAATAATATACAAATCAACTGTTGTCGATACTCTTTACCATTCGACTGCAGAGTACGTAACTCTCTGAACACGACGGTACGACCCTCAGGTAAGACAACCTGGCCCTTGTGGGGCCATACGAAAGGTCGGCCATCATAGGTGTGTGTGTGTGTGTGTGTGTGTGTGTGTGTGTCTGTGTGTGACGTTAGTTGGCTCTCAAGAGAAAATCACGAGTTGTTCACTGTGAACATCGATAGACGGCTGGCAGGAGCTTCTCACACGGCTGTGAGGCTCCGTGGGAACCAAGTATGGTGGTGGTCTTTGTGTGGTGACTGTGGTGCTGCTGCCGAGAGCCTCCAGTATTTCACTAAGTTTGTCTTCGTTGTCTTCTGGCGTCATCCATGTTTTCTATCTTCTTTTTCCTTCATGCTGCTCTGCTTAAGCATACATGGTTTTCACCCGAAGTCACTGGTGTTGGTCTTTGGTATTTTCGATGCTGGAGTATCCTTCATTAGCGGCCAATCGTTGGGCCTCATTCCGTATGTTCTGCAGCTTCAAGCTCGCGTGATCTGCAAGCGAAGTGAGTGGTTACTTGCTGAGTAGCTCAACACAGGAAGGATCAAAACCCTCAACACATGTAGTTTTTTTATGCCTAAGTGGCGCCGAATCTATAAAAGCCTGTCAAGGCTGGCTGCTTTACTCTGTGCAGTTGCTTTTTGCTAATATGGTCTACCGCTAAACCATGTGATACTAAGAGTGTGGTCTAACATCTCACAGCTCCTCTGGTGCTATATCTAGTTACCCTCTATTACCGAGTCGCTTGGTTTTGCTCTCCACACTGATACAACTGTGACTTACATTTTTACTTTCATTTATCTCTCACAGCTGTTGAGACTGGATGCCTCAGACAAGGTGGTGTCGTCTGTGTAAAACAAGTCCATCCTTAAGTTCCCTAATGAAGGAGACAATATCTGTTCCGTAAGTTATAAAACAGCGTTGGAGTCACGATGTTGCCCTGTAGGATCCTTCTTAGATTCCCCCTTTTTCCCCCAGTCTATTTTTCACTGAATCTCCCGACGCGATTTGCTGGTTCGAAGAGTAGTTGGAAGAATTAGAGCAAGGTCATTGTTAATTTCTTCCTCAGTGTCTGGCTGGCTGGCAAAACGCGTACCAGGCAGCGGGGGAATCACATAGTCATGGTGACGAGTGGCGGGAAGAACAGTGGGTCATATTTTCGTTTTGAATTTTCCTTCGGGCAGACTGGCATCAGAAATGTCGATCACGGGTGAACCTTGGATGGTGAGCCTTAGCAAGTCATGAACAATGACAGTCGAGCGTATAGTATGAATGCTGATGCCTACGAAGAGGTCGAGGATCCTGCATTATATGTGAGTGGACTTCTTATATCTCCTACGAGTTCTACATCATTATGAGGGTTCAGTAACGCTAAAAGCAGCAGATCATTTCCACTGGTGCGACCAGAGTTGAAAGGATTTTCTTTTGTGTCGAGCGTCTTTTGGGAGCTGGTTGGTTCAGCCTGGATACAATCTGGCAGCTCCATCACAGAGCACCTCCCTGCTGGTGCAGCCATCTAAGTTTGGTACGTTTATTCTCGAGTACCCAACATAGCATCCACCGCCATAGTACTGAAGTACACGGCTTTTCGATTTCGTCAAAATGCTAATATGAGCCATAGTTTGTGTCACACTGCATGGAGGAGCTAAATATCCTAGGGCAACTAAACAACACACCAAAGAAGGTAAACTGGGAGGCAGTGACCCTCGAAGGACCCTGCGTTCCTGCGGGCTCACTACATGTGTGGGGTCTCTTGTTGTTCACTTCATGATGAAGGTCAGGTACCGTACAGTATAGTCTGTCTCTTTTCAAGCAACGTTCCAACTCGGGAATGTAAGTAGAGCACAGAACCTACTGACTCAACCTCTGGTATCATTTGTAATCTAGGAAGGCTCGACCTGGTCATGATGGGTTCCTGAACCCCTTCAAGAACGAAGTCCTTCTCATCGGATTTACAACCTAGGGACGAAATCCTTCATCTGAAGGCCATCGAGATTACGGGGACAAGCGAGGTTACATAAAAGCGTCCAGTCTTAACTCGAGGAGCGGGGTGGGTTGGTTCGGTGACAGGTATGGTGGAGGGGGTTCAGAGGGGTAGATGGAGAACGGTCACCACTGTTTATCCGAGGATCACTCACGCTTGGAATGTGGCTGCTGAGTAATGTTTCAACACTTCTCCTCCTCCTCCTCCTCCTCACCACGCTGATTTTGTGCCGTTATGGCAGACAGATTAGAGGTGCTAGCGCTCAAGAAACTGTCATGAGTACTTCAAGATGATCCTGAATTCGGTTCAGCATTTCTTCAAAAAAAGCTTTCCTAAAATTGGCTGAGGGGTTGAAGCAACAATTACTGACTAATGCTTCCTGCTGGCACACCTGTAGATGACCGATCGCGTCTGTGATTCACGGGAAGTCGTCTTTTCTTGGACTAGACTTTTCGCCTGTGGTTGGGATAACTGGAGACGTCAGACTTCGGTGAAATGAAGACCGTGGAATAGACAGGCGGTGGAAGATGCATTAGGGGAAGAGGACGAGGCTATACTTGTGGCGTGAACGGGTACAAGGGTTCTCCCAGCTACGACAGGAGCCAACCCGAGGAAGGAGTCCTGTGCCTTGCACCTAACCAACACTGACACTGATCCGGGATGCACTCTTAGCATGTGTTGAATGATCAGCGACAGATGGCACCTCGCTACCCACGGGGTAGCTTAGGAAGGCAGAGCAGCCGCCCGGCACCTGGGACGCCCTCACACCCGGGCTGCCGCAGGTGATAAACCTAAGAAATGCCATGTTCCCCAACGTGGGCCATGCAGCGCCCTGTATCGTGAAGAGAAGCACAAACCCCACACCACGGAGAGACAGCCTAGCGTAGCCTTGGATACACGTCCTCAACCGGAGATATGAGAAGCATCGGCAGCGAGCGATATTGACGGAAGGGTATTTTAGTTACTAATTTCTGCCCGCCTTTAGCCAGAAGTAGTTGTTCGACGGAATGGTAGACACGGGGTAGCCCAATCAAACAACTGCCAGCCTGTGGTTGGGTAGATGAACCACGTAGCTCCTGAAGCTCATACAAGGTCGACGACCTCATCGGCGTTCTACATAAATATGTAAATCTTGGGGGATAACTTGGGTGGTGGCTGTTGCAGCTGGATGCCAACAACATATTCGGTGGTGAGAAGGTCAATGATATTCTTTTTTTTCTCTAGTGACTAAGGACGGAACTGTCTTCAGTCATCCGTAAAGATTTTTTTTTTTTCGTCACTGAAGAAAGACGTTAATGTCTTTAATTCTGCTTTAACCCAACGGTCTTGTTTACAGATGGTAAACGATCTTCGTAAGAGTCGTTTCGTTTTCTCTTTCCGTCTAGTTGTGTTCGGTGTTTGTGGTCGTATGTCTTGTACCACCAGCAGTGTCCTCTCTATGACTCACCTTACCTTATTTTCTCTCTCTCTCTCGTGGTTTGCTGAGGACAGGCTGCAAGATACCACACCCCACCCGGACCTCATCTCCATTTCCTGGCCAAACCAGTCTCATCATCATCTCTGGTGATCTGCATAGTAATGACCACCAGACAGTATTAGAGCAATTCCTCCCGCCTGCCTCACGTCCCCTCACAGTAGGCCTAGGCTCTCTCTTTACTTCATCTAAACATTCCACTGGTTAAGCCTATGCGGCCACCCCCACTGCCCCCCTAAAACCCACCACCATCACCTACCATCAACATTCCTCACTGTACCTACCTCTTGGCTACACACACACACACACACACACACACCGCACTCATCCCAACACTGGACCCCCTGATTCTACTACTGAACGGCGTCTCAATCCACAGCTTAAACCTCTTTGAGCACGACGGTACGATCACCGAGCACGTCGGAAGCTCCCTAAACCCCATTCGTTTGTATCTATGATGCCATGAGGAACCCCTTTTGTTTATATCTCTAATGCCATAGGGAACGCCATTTGTTTATATCTACTACCAATAGGAACCACAAATGTACCTATAATGCCACGAGGACATTCCTTGTTAAGAAGTAAAGTTAACAGGGGTCGACTTTCTTGACACTCGCGGTTGTGACTTTCCCTGTCTGATGTTCACCGTCTAAGCCTCTTTGGCTGTGAATCTGAGGGACCAATGCGATTAACGTCTTCACGAACCAAAGCGAGCGGAGAAAGGGCACTCCAGGCCCGGGTTCTCGGTGTTAATTCCCACATTCTCAAAAACCTCAATCCTTCTTTCCTTTCCACTCCTTCGCTGGAGACCATGAGTTTAAAGTTGGACAGTCTCTCTTGTTCCCAGCTGCATCTCTCTCTCTCTCTCTCTCTCTTACATGACACTAAAAAAATATAACTTCCAGCTTTACAATACCTCCAGTCTAAGCGACTATACTAGAAACCTGAATGTGGGGGAAAGTTCTGAACTGGAAAGTTAATTCTTTAAGTCCTTGAGCGGTATGGTGCTGCCCTAGTCTGTGACGGCTCTGGCCTTTGACTTGACCCTGGACAAGGAAAGGGTTATATGCAACTGCTGTTGCTATCTAGCGAGTCGCTGACCGTGAACCGTGTGCTACATTTTTTCTGTTTCATTAGTTGCTTCATGCGACGGACTTGTATAACTGGAATCTGCTGTTAATTACTCATGTGGTTCTGCGGGCCGCGGCCTTCAACAGGACGGACGACCAACGAAGAAACTCAGCAGCCTGGACATAGCCCGAGCAGCGAGGGTAGAAGGCATTCGTAATGGTCGGTATAGTATACGTAAAGCAAAGGCGTGTATCACTCCCTGTACTTTCCTGCACTGACGTTACAACACGAAGAAATTAACCACCTGTATAGCTCACGATGGCGCTAGCTAGTTACGTAACCTCTTGCTTGACCTACGTTGAATTATCTTCTTAATCCAGAATATACTGGCATACTGTCTATTCTCCAAATAATCCAATGAATGTTGATAGTGCCTGATGACCGTAATCTGTGCTATGATGACCGAAATTTGTGCTATATTTAAGATTTTTCTCCCTGGAAAGTACACCATCAGAATCTTTCTGTTATAACAATGCAAGAGGTTCTTGGTCTCAAGGATACCTTCGGAGTATACAAGTACTTTCAAACTGACCAGCCTTTCAGAGTCAAGGATAACTCGATCATTCACTGAGAAAATTAAGATCAACTGGAGTCTACGAGACGAGAATTACCGTGAGAGTCTCTAGGGTGGAGTAGGGAAACTGACTTGATAAGTAAAATCTTGATAGATGTTAATTACTTAAACCTAGAAGTGGACAAGTTAATGGAATAAGCAGAACCTTGTGGTGGAGGAGGAGGAGAGGGGGGCAAGAGGGAGGCACTAATGGACTTGGGCTGCTTGATGGTCGGCTCTGATACCGACTGGCTGGTCTAAGTCCACTGGTGACTAAGAGGCACCTCCCCTCACACCCATCGCCATCCGCCGGGCCCAACACCACACATTCACTCATATACCCCGCCCGCCACGTACCACACCCCCGCCCGTACAGGTACCACGCCACGCCATACCACGCGCCCACCAGGACCCGCCGTCAGCACCATCAGGAGGGACTATCACCCCTGCCCATCGGAATCTTCGTCGATAATTAGCCCCTTGCACCTCTGCTCCTCCTCATACGACGTCACGACAAAAAATAAGGCGAAGTATAGAGAATATTACCAGGGGAACCACCTTCTGCAGCCACATGACTTATAGAGACTATAATTTCTCACAAATCCCCGTTCTTGAAGTTCCTCCCGGACGACCAACAAAGGCATTAACGTGACGACTGCCCGAGACGACGGTAATCAGGTCGTCGTCCAAGCCATAACGGGCGACATGGCCGTCGAAGATTACACCCCCCCCCCTCCCAGACGAGTCCACCTGAGATACATACCTGCGGCTGGGTCCTCCTGCACCGGCAGTAGGTAGGGAGGGAGGGAGGGAGTGGGAGGAGAGGCTACCGTGGGGGAGGGCGCGTTAGGGCCAGATTACCAACGGTAGGCAGGTGCGATTCGTTTCCATCACGCCCTGAATACTTCAGGGGGGAGGCCTCAACCTATCTCTGTAACTCGTCTTTTATTCACCTACGTGTGCGCTCCTCTGCGCACTCTAGTTTGTCGAGGGGCTGTAAATGTCTTGCCCTGGCCATTGCATGCGGGGGTGATAAATGAAATGATTAAACCAAACACTCATGTCCCGTGAAACTGTTGCTGTCAGGGGGAGGTTAAGCACGCTCTAGTTACCCCCCTCACAATCCCCCATAAAAACACGCACGCACGCACAAACAGCATAGCATTAGGCGGAAGGCAGCCACGGACCAGGGAGGTACGAGCGCCCGGGTACTGGCACGGTTAGTGAGCCACAACTACGGTGGCTGTCAAGTTCCCCTCCCAAATCCAGACTGCTGTCTCTTTTCTTTCTCACATACAAGTGGGACGCTGGCATTCAGTCCAAAGCAAACATACACTTTCTTTCCATTTCACATGAATCCTCCTGTGGAGAGCGCTACGCGCTAGTCATACCCTTTGGCAAAATTTCGGCAACAGCAAAGAAAATTCGGCGACGGAGCACCAGAAGTATAGACCTCTCTCGTCATGCACTACAGAACGGTAATTTTACACACACACACACACACACACACACACAGCCAATATTTACCAACCACTGCCCCAGCTCGACATCAACTGCCTTCCAGCGCACTTTACCAACCCCATCTCCCCCAAACACAGTAGAGGAATATCAAGAAGCTGAGCGCCATCAGCGCCTTAAAACCAAACGCTCTACCACACTCACAGACCTTCCTGTGAAATAATACGAGGAATTCCCCCATTAATTAGCCACACCGCTAACTGCCGTAATTAATGCTTCACCCAAACAATTTAACTGCCCCACAGCTTGGAAGACGGCATTTGTCACTCCACTACCCAAATCCACCAAACCCGGAGTCTCTTAATAGCTTACGACCTGTTGCTACCACTTCAGTCCCCAGTCTAATTTGTGAAAAACCTTTGTGTTTGACTGAGCCAGTGCTGATTCAACAGACCCTCAGCAGTCTGGAAACACGAAGTGTTCCTCCACCACTCACTGCCTTGTCAGCCTCCCAGACTTCATTTAAAGTAACTTGGAGAAGTGCAAGACCTCCAGGGCAATCCCCTTTGCAGACTTCACTAAGGCTTTCGACTTGGTAGACAATAACATCATAAAGAAAGCCATCGACCTGGGATTAAAGAGGGGGGGAGGGTTGTCTCCTCTCGTGGCTGGCGGATTACTTGACCGGTTGACACCAAACCGTCCGCCTTTGAGGAGCTACATCGACCTCACTACCCATAACATGCGGAGTACCACAGGGCATCAAGATGGGGCCGCTCCGCTTCCTCATCCGTATCAATGTCGGCGCCCCGAGGGACAAAAACCACGGCTGGAAGTACGTAGACGACTCCACCTCTGGCATCTTTGTCAACAACGACTCTCCTGAATTCACTGGCCTTCAGCACTTCATCAACAGCCTTCAGGAGTGGACCACGGCCAACGACATCGCCATCTACCACACTAAGACTGTAAATGATGCACATCAACCTGGATGCAGACAACATCCTGTTCCCTGACATCATGCAAGGCCCTGACACCCACAGGATCGGCAGAGACTTCAGACTTCTTGGTGTCACTATATAGACGACGGTT
Source organism: Panulirus argus (assembly GCA_038088735.1). Classification (NCBI taxonomy): domain Eukaryota; kingdom Metazoa; phylum Arthropoda; class Malacostraca; order Decapoda; family Palinuridae; genus Panulirus; species Panulirus argus. The sequence continues at coordinate 15,389 of JAYMFT010022733.1, forward strand.
CAGACTGGAAGAGTCGTGTCAGCACTATCACCAAATCTCCCTCGTGCCGTCTGTGCCTTCTCCGCCGCCTGAAATCACTAAGCCTACCACCACCAACTGAGCTCATGTATGTCTATACCATCTTCATTCAACCTAAGCTCACCTCAGCCTCACTAGCCTGGTCCTCCTTACTAACAGCTACATAGAGACATCAGCTGGATAGAGTGCAGAAAAGGGCATGCAGAATCATCCTTGGCCCTTCTTACACCACCTACCAAGAGGCCCTCGCCTTCCTGAACCTGTCCCACCCCCAACCCCACCTTCTCCGTCCAACGTCGGCAGCTCACCCGGCAGTTTGGCTACGAACTGCTGACATACACACACACCCGTCACAGAGACCTCCGCCCCTCCACCGCGGACCGCTCTTCGTCACCACAATCGACTTCTTCCCATTGGAGCTCGGACAGACAGATACGAGAACTGTCTTTCAACCTACCATTGTGAACGTCACTAACAATACACGAACTAGCGCATACCTAAGGAAGAGAATAGCTCACTTTTCTCAAGAGACAGCAAGGCTATGTGTTACGTCAGCTATAGTATTAACGCAACTATTCATCACTTAATGTTCAACCAAGAGCATAATGTATAAACCATACTATTTACTCCGTAAACATCCCTGTATATTTGATATCCTGACTGTCTACATGTGCCTCACTCACAAGCTTATCCAAAGCGTGGATATGACCAGCCCCACCTTGACCTTAGGGTCTTTTATGATTAGCTGATAACTAACAATCATAACCTTCCACACCTGTAATATTTCTAATACTTCGCCTGTTTATTTACAACGAAATGGTTGCCTACAATCATTAAAACGTTATTCATTTACTTATATATATAAATATATATATATATATATATATATACATATATATATATATATATATATATATCATGGGCCACTTTCGGCTCCAGTTTCT
>JAYMFT010022744.1:0-16350 GCA_038088735.1 Panulirus argus
ATTCCCCGGACCACTCGCCCCCACCCACACTCATTTCCTAACCTTTTGTCCCCCGCTCCTCGGCACACCAGTCCGGCCAGCCAGCTAGCTTCTCTCTCTCTCTCTCTCTCTCTCTCTCTCTCTCACCCATACCTCTCTCACTTTCTCTCTCCCACCAGCAGCGCCTCTCTCATCTCTCCCTTCGTTTAAGCTCCCCCCCTCTCTCTCTCTCTCTCTCTCTCTCGTCTCTCTCCCTTTTATCCTCGAGGCTTCTCACGCGTCCTAAGACTCGTCTGTTTTGTTCTCACGTATGGGGGAGAAAAGGCAGCGGTGACCTGGAGGAAGATGTCCCTCGACGCTCCAGCGACCGAAAGGAAATGTCCCTGAACGCTCTAGCGACCTGAGAGGGATATGTCCCTCGACACAACAGCGACCTGGGGGGAGGGGGAATGTCCCTCGGCGGAACAGCGATCTTGGGAGATGTCTCCAGACACACACACCAGCGACTTACGAGAGACGTCTCTCTATGCTCTATCGACCTGAGGGTAAAAGGCCCTAGACACACCAACGGCCTAAGCAAATATCCCCCGACCAAGCGGCAATCTGGCGGATATACCCCTAGAGGAACCAGCAGCCTTGGGGAAAATGTCCCACCACGCACAGGCCACCTGGGGTAATATCCCTAAACACTGCACAGCTGGCGTGAAGTCGGAGGGGAAAAAAGAGGGGGGAGGGGAAGGTCAGGGGGGAATTATTTTCCTGTCAAGGGAACTATGAATTCTCTCTCTCTCGGGTACGTTTATTCTGCCCTCTGTCTTCTTCATAACAATAAAATCTTCAAGACGCAGTTAACAAGGGAAACGACAAAAGCTAGAAATAGTTACCCCTGAAATAAGGCTAAAAGGTCCATAGTGTCCAAAATTCGTTCCTTCATGCTCAAGAGGTAAACATTCAATCACCTCGAAATATTTATCCTAGTAGCCGGAGGACAGGAGCTTGGCATTGTCAACACGAGATTTACTCACGTTTCCGATCCTTCCTTTCTTGAAAAAAAGTCGTAAAATTACGACTGACAAATATACGCCTGGCTGTTAGCACTCCCAACCCCCTCTCCCTCCGTCCCAAGGGGGAGGGATCGTAGTGTCGTATTGCCAGATTCTAATTGGTAGTTGGGGCTCGTCGTCGTGGGGAAACTTGACCGGTGACTGTAATTGGTGCTTCGAGATTGATTTTCTCTCTGGCAGCACACTCGCTGGTCCTTCAGGCTTCCGAAATAGACGATTCTGTTACTGTTATTGGTCCTTCAGGCTTAAAACGGGCGATTCTGTTACTGTTATTTGTCCTTTAGACCTACAACAGGCGAGAATCTTACTGCTATTGGTCTCTCTGGCTCCAAACAGACGATACTATTACTGTTATTTTGTCCTTCAGACATGAAACAAACGATTCTGTTTGTGGTATTGGTCCTTCAGGCTTAAAAGAGACGATTCTATTGCTGTTGTCGGTCCTTTAGACTTAAGTCAGATGATTCTATTACTGTTATTGATCCTTTAAGCTTAACAGAAACGCCCGTCGTTGATATATGTCCATCGGGCTAAACAGAGACGATCGCGTTATCCTTATCAGTATTTCAAACCAAACGGACACTTCTTGATATTAAATTTCCTCTACACCTAAGTCAATAGCACCCCTTATCTGTTTATCATCCATCAGGGTAAGCAAACAGAGCAACGGAAGATGGTGACGCTGCCCCCGGAGAGAAGAAGAACAGCAGCAGGCGACGCTGCCCCCGGAGAGAAAAGGAACAGCAGATGGTGGGACGATTCATCACTTCTCCAGGAAGGTCCTGCGGTCATACTCATAACCAAAGCCCCCTTCACTTGCCGCCCGCCCCACGCGTGGAACATTCTCTATATCCTCTCGAGCCAGATGGGACGACCCACCCCCCCGTGTATGATGGCCTGGTCGTAAGTACGAGTTCCTCATAACCTAAAGGTCGTAGGTGGGTCGTGGCCTAAGGCTCGTACCATCTTGAAGCAAGGGCCGTGCTATCGTGCTCAAGGGATTAAACGCATTCTCAAAACTTTGCATGTGTGTGTGTGTGTGTGTGTGTGTGTGTGCGTGCGTGCGTGCGTGCGTGCGTGGAATAACAATTTCGGGAAGTGCTTTTACTTATGCTAGTTTTTAAAGAATATGTGATTAAACTATATTATTTCCTGTATTATCAGGACTGAATTTAATGCATGAGACGAAAAATATATTTCATAGAACTGGTAAAGAAATCATGTTAAAACCATAAAGTTCATTTGAAATATATATTTATGAATCCTTACAAAAAAAAAAATCCTTGCGTAAAAAACTATAAGGCTTATAATATCAATCTTGGGTAATATCATTATGTGATTAAGCGGCATCGGGCTATTTTAAAAAAATCTGTTTTTCAAACTTCGAAAATGGAAAACAGATTGAAAATTATCGATAAAATATTACTGGAAATTTCCTCAAGATTACGCGGTTAAAAAAAAAAAAGGACAGAAATCAAAAGTCGTTTTGGACAATCTCACGCGCCATTGGCTTCTACCGTTTATAGCTGACTTGTCTATAGCCCCCTCCCCATTAAACAAGCCCCAGCCACCCCCTCTATACCCCCCCTCCCGTTCCTCTCTCACCAAAGTTCTTATCTGATTCGTCGATGGTGACGTCAGATCTCCGCGTGATTGGCTGGTATACTGGAGGCAAAAAAAAAAAAAAAAAAAAAAGCTTTTAAGTGGACTGATTGGAAAATGACTTCTCTCTCTATGGGGACGGTAGTTGACGTTTAGATACCTCAGTTTGATTGGCCCGAGCTGATTTTAGGCGTTCTGAATGACTGGCTGGCTTGGTTGTGAAGTTTATAGATCTTTGCTGATTGGCTGTTGGTGGCTTTAGAACTTCTTTCTTATTGGCTGGTCGCAGACAGTTTCCCTAGTCACCTTCTCATCCTATTTACGTGCGATGGCATAAGAAACACAGGCTGTTATGCTGCTTCAGTTATGGTGGTGACACGTACTGCTGCAAAACTCTGACTCAGATGACATTAAAGTCAGTGCTGGAGGTCACTGTTGGCCAGCACCTGACGTACCCTTGGTAGGTTCAAAGTCCAGGAGAGGCCAAGGAATGCACGTGTTTTCAAAGGCACTGTGGACGGACGTAAATGCCCACACAACGCCCTCCTTCTGGCCTTCAGAACACTTCTCCTACATCCTTCAGGACACCGGTTCCGAGTCCTTCAGACATCCTTGACGTCTGCTCGCCATCACTGCTACACACACACACACACACACACACACGTCCAGGAAGGGTATCCTTTAGTTAAATATTCTCTCCAAAGTGACCTTTGAGGCCTGATACGTCTTACAGTTTCACTCTTCGCTGTTCTGTGATGATGTTCCCGGCTGTCTGTGCTGACGAGGAGGTCGCCGACGTCCTAGGCTAAGATGTAGGGTTTAATCCCTGCTGACGGGAAGGTGTTCCTGCGGGTGGTTGGCTTAGGAATGGGGGGGTCGTCCCGTTTGGGCTTCCTGTACAGAGCTAGCGTTCATGTCCTATGTAGGTAACATGGATACTGAATTGCAGTCCAACAGGAAGCCAATTTTTCCTATGTTAAGTATACAGACCTTCTTTGTGTGTGTGTGTGTGTGTGTGTGTGCTGCATCTTCACTACGTGTCAAGCTATAACCGTTAATACCTACTTCCGTTCCTCTAAGGCCTATTCATAACAGCTGTAATTCCAGATTCTCTTTAATACAACCTCTTACAACCGGTTTGCTTCAACGTATCTATCTTTTTATTTTCTCTCAACAACACACCCGATACTACTCCTGAAAGTAAACCATAAACAATTCCGGTAAACCAGCAGCTATTCACGTGAACCAGCCTTTATCCAAGGGGATCATAAGCTATCCCAGTATACCATACACTATCCCAGTAAACCAGCTACTATCCTAGTAAACCAACCACTATCCCAGTAAACCAGCCTCTATCCTAGTAAACCCACCACTATCCCAGAAAACCAACCATTATCCCAGTAAACCAACTACTATCCCAGTAAACCAGCCACTATCCCAGTAAACCAACCACTATCCCAATAAACCAACCACTATCCCAGTAAACCAACCACTATCCCAATAAACCAACCACTATCCCAGTAAACCAGCCTCTATCCCAGTAAACCAACCACTATCCCAGAAAACCAACCACTATCCGAATAAACAAACCACTATCCCAGTCAACCAGCCACTATCCCAGAAAACCAGCCACTATCCCAATAAACCAACTACTATCCCAGTAAACCAACCACTATCCCAGTAAACCAACCACTATCCCAGTAATAAACCAACCACTATCCCAATAAACCAACCACTATCCAGTTTACCTTCTCACAGATCCCTTCCCCTTTTACTAATAACAATCTATTCACAGGTTCTCCTGTGTCGGGACTTGTTTTGCTCTCATTAACTGACAAACTTTTTTCTTTAATTTTTTTGTCTCTGCAGCAGCTCTTAATTACGGCTCTCCTAATTAGATTACCTTGTCATAACTCTTAATTTTCTCGAATCTTCCCTTGCAGAACTCCTATTTCATCTTCCTCACCCAATTCAACGTTATAATAAACTTAAAATTTCCCATTTTCTTCCATATTTTTTCATTACTTCATATTTCAATTACCTTCACAATTTTAGGAACCAATTTCAAAACTTCCCCTCCATCCCTCTTTCAACTCCGCCTATTCCAGCAGCAGGCCCTTGTGTGTCCTCCCCCTTCCCCCCTTTACCCGAGATCCTATTCCGGAACATTCTGAGAAACTTCCCCCTTTCCCCTCGCACGGTCTCCCCTGTGCTCGTTCCCCTTTTGGCCGGCGTCCCTCCCTCCCTTATATAGCAGGGAAGATAATCCGGTGTTTCCCCCCAGCTCGTTAATCCGGCCTGCCCATCTAATACTCAAAGTCTTGGCAAGGGAATTTTCCCCGTCTGATGAGATTCTCCCCCTATAAGTTTCCCCTGCACATTACAGACTTTTTTTGGGGGGGTTCATTTTATCCCTATATTCAATTTATGAACTTCTATATTCACTTTATTAGTATTCAAGTCTTTATATTAAAGCAGATTAATATGTCTACAGGTATGGAAAGGGGATCTATGATTAAGGATTGATTTTGATTTGAAATATTTATTGTGCCTTCAGTACATTAATACATATGAATACAATTACATATATACTGCACATAAATGTACAGAAAGCACAAATCGGGCATCAGCCCGCCGGTGGGGGAGTGGTACTGTCCCGGTGGTGGGTCGCGTGGTGGAGCGGCATGATGTGCTGCTCGCCGTATATCATTAAGGAATATATAGAGAAAACTCATATTAATAATACGATGCCTGTTTTTCAGTTGTTAAGTTTTATGTAAATAACACCTTTTATATGTAAAATTTTCATAAATAACCTACCACGTCAATAGGTAATTATTTCATAAAATTCATGGTTATTGAAACCAAGTATATATACAATATTCGTCGAAATCAAATTTTGAAAATCATTCAACAGAAAAAAAAGAAAAAATTGCTATGGCCAACACTTTTCTGCTTAAAACTTGAAAAAAATATTAAACTTTTAATAGAAAAAAATATAGATATTTATTGCTACAACCAAAATGATTGAAAATATATAAGTACTTTACACCCGTCATGAACCCTCGCAGTGTGTGTGTGTGTGTGTGTATGTGCGTGTGTGTGTGTGGGTATGTGTGTGTGTATGAGTGAGCGTTTGTGTGTGTGTGTGTTTTTTCTTTTTTGTGTGTATGTGTATGTGCGTGTGTGTGTGAGCGTTTGTGTGTGTGTTTGTGTGTGTATGTATGTATGTATGTATGTATGTGTGTATGTGTGTGTATGTATGTATGTATGTGTGTGTATGTATGTATGTATGTGTGTATGTGTGTGTATGTATGTTTGTGTGTGTATGTATGTATGTGCGTGTTTGTGTATGTGTGTATGTTTGTATGTATGTGTATGTATGTATGTATGTATGCATGTGTGTGTGTGTGTGTGTTAGCTATAACATATGCTCACCTTTACTGCAAATTCCACCCACACACCTCTACATTGCAACGCACTTTATCATATCACGCACTCTCTTTCTATCCCTACACGATATACTTAGTCCATTTCACTCTAGATCAGGTCACCAGCATACATGAACCAAGGTCAGGTCAGGTCACAACACGCCCAAACGACTCCGGGTCAGGTCAACAGCCCACATGACCCAAGGTCGGATCACCAGCCTACGTGATATAAGGTCAGGTCGGAGGTTTACAGGTTGCCTCAGAGCCCATAACACCCCGAAGTCAGGTCACCAGCCCACATGACCTCAGGTCAGGTCACTAGCACACGGGCCCTAAGACCTGGAGGTGACATACTCATTGAACAATCTTCTCACGTTGCCCCCATTTTTCCCACGGTAGCCGCATAGTTCCCACGCGCCGGTGCGCTCCGTTCAAAGCTCCCCCCCAGCCTCCCCCAGGGCAGGATGGGTACAACAACCATCTAACCATGCTGCTCCTTCGACTCACTTCGCATGACATATCAATGAGTTACTGCACTCATCCGGCCCTAGGGGAGGCTGGGGGAGGTGGAATTGCGAACGATTATGGAGAGCCAATCACGCACCGGACTCAGTGAGTAAAATCACTGGCCAAAACTTTCGAAACGGATCATGGAATATGCAAAGCCAATCAGAAATTATTTAAGCCGCAACTGATAAAGTTAGTAAGAGGGGGAATGGACGTTTTCTGTTTGGGATGAAGTGAAGTCTTGGTGAGGGGGTAGAGATGTCGTGGTCCCCCCCCCCCCCCTTCCGTCCTTGTGGGAGTAGTTTCTCCCCTCAGTAAGTGACTGTGTCTCCCCAGTGAGTGACAGTCTCCCCAGCAGGTGAGGAGAGGCTTCGTGGTACACCCTACCTCATCACAGGCTTCTCTCTCTCTCTCTCTCTCTCTCTCTCTCTCTCTCTCTCTCTCTCTCTCTCTCCAACAGTTCTCCACCGTCTCCTGCCTCATCATCATCATCACACATGGCTCCCCCACTCCACAGACCTCATCTGGAATTCTGACCGCCAATCCCGATCAGCGGTGAAGAAAAGTCAGAATGAATTCAGGGAAGAACAACAAAACTAATTCCGTAACTCGGATGTAAGCCTTAAAGAGAAAGATTCAGAGACGTAAAAACATTCTGTCTAAAACAGCGCATTTTCCAAGGAGATGTGATGTAAATTTTCGAAGAAATAATTAATCTAGAAAATGTAGCGTAATATACAAAACTGTCTTCACATTAGATAGAGATTTAAGGATAAGAAATAACGGTATAGTTTAAAAGGAAAGAGTTATCATAGCAACAGGGCCAATTTTATTTCTTCCCCCAAATGTAGCGCTGTGGAACAAAGGAATAAGTTTCCAGCACATTTATCAAAAGTTGAGACTATCAGTACTTTTGACTCAAGACTAGACAAATATACTTCCGTGATTTCTATCATCAGTCAACACGCCTGTCTCAAAAAAAAAAGACTAGAAAAAAGTTACTTCATAAACACATTTTTTTTTTTTCCAAGGAAGCCTACTGCGGTTGGGCGAAGGAACACTTCCCGCTCACACACTTTCTTATAGAATTTCCGTAGCGGTATACTTTCTCAACAGAAGATGCCCTCTGATCCATTACTCCGTTCCTGACACATACAAGACCATGATGATAGAAATGACTTCGTCATGGACCATCAGGTGTCCTGTGATCTGTCCTTCCCGTGTACACTCCTTCCTTGTGTCCAGCCACACTACAGCTCCCCCTACTATATCCCTCACCCCCCTCCCTCAGCGTCCAGCTCCATAACAGCTCCCCCTCCTACGCCTTCCATCCAGATCTTATTACAGATGCCACACTGCCCTTCCTCTCGCCTCCCCCACCTCCCTTTCCCTCGTTGGCTCCGGCCTGGCTGGCCCTTTCCACCACCACTCGTCCAGACACAGCAAAACGTCTTCACATCGTTGACTCCATCTCTGCACTACCTGACCCCCCCCCCCTTCTGTTCCGTCTCTGATAACCCTTCTCTTCCTTTCCGTTTCCTGTTTGCCCATTTCTGCTGACTCCTCCTTCCCTTGCTTCCTCTCCCTCCACCCCTTCACCCTAGGCCTGACGTCTGCTATTGCCATTAGTTCACTGGAGCAGATCCCTTTATCGTATCCCTCCCTCCTCCCTCCAACCCTAAACCAAGCCTCACCCAACCGTATCTTACAAATCTCTTTCCCTTCCTCTCCCTACCTCCTACACAGCTCACGTTCCTTACCCACCCACACCACACAGCTCCCGTTCCCTACCCCCCCCCCCCCCCCCCCCCCCCCCCCCAGCCCGTCCTTAATTCCTTTTTCTGTTCCCCCCCCCCCCCCCGCCTCTCTCTCTCTCTCCCTCCCACGATGTCCTCTGTTTGTGTTCCCTAGAGAGAGCTTTGCCTCACTGCCCCACAGGGACGGACAGCATCCTTGATTCAACAGACTTCGCAATTCGCCCTCACCCACCCAGCCACCCAACGAGTCCTTGATGGATGTTGTGCTCAGCTCCCCTTCCGCCATAGCACGGTGGGTAAGAACCCCTCCCCTTTCTCCCCTCCTAGAACACTACGGTACGACAAGAATAGACGAAAGGTGCGGAACAACCCCTCCCCCAACTCTCTCCCTACCGACCCCCAGAGAACGGCGGAACGACCCTTGGGCAGTCTTGCGACGCGTTGTCCCGTGGGGCTCCGAACGCCACATCGATCACAGCAAACTTGAACGTGTCTCATTGTCCCCCCGTGTGGCCGGTGCCTTCTGTGTGGGGGTCGCTCTCTCTCTTTCTTTCTCTCCCCCTGCCTGCCTCCCCCCCCCCTCTCTCTCTCTCTTGCTCGCCCTGGACACACGAAGAAAAGAAAATAGGATTCAAGAGCGGTAGACCCCTGAGAAAGAGTGATTTTTTTTTCACTACGTAAGAAACGGAACAGGAATCATATAAACGTAATGACAGAAAATGTAGATTGTATAATAATGTTTCTTAAAGACAAAAACGTAAATACCAAAAAACATTCGAGTTTTCTCAGAAGACTGAAAGAGGAAGCTGAAGGTTTTACACCAACTTAAAGAATTTGTGGCAGGAAATAGAGAAATACCAAGAGACTGAAAACAAAGAATGAACATACGAGTGAAAAAAAGAGAAATGCAATTAAGCAAATGCAAGACATAAAAACTTGAAGAGAAAATAAATGAAATACTGACACTGAAGCAACAGAATCACAGACGAGGATAACTGATGAGTGACGAGAAAGTATGGAATATTATGGAGAAAAATCCAAACATTCTCATACGTGAACAAAGAGCAATAAAGCTGACACTACGTCAATCAAAACTAAAGGAAATACTTGAAAGACTGATAAACAAACATGCATCAAAACACTTGACTAAAAAAAGAAAATATCAGAACCAACGTATCTTTGTACCAGGTACAAGTACACAAACTCAGAATTTGTGCACAGAATAATGTCAGACAAATTAGCGAAAGAAAAAGTATATCTCTTCAAATAACCATATATAGTTAGATAAACTAGAGGTGCGTCAAAGTCTTTAAAAAGCAGAAAATTGAATATTGAGGCAAAGGAGAACTGTGTCTGATGATGTTTTTGTCCAAGTGAACAACACGGAATGGAACTGTCCTCGGCTCCGTCTACAATAATGACAGACATTAACAGAAGATACGCGACATAAAGTACAGTTAGATGCGCTGCAGGTGATATACTTTAACTAGAAAAAGAATAAGACCAAACTAAACAAGGGGGAAATAGCAAAGATTTTAAATTGAACGTAAATGAATAAAGGAGAAGATAAAGGAATTCAGTGACGAAGAAAATGAGAACAAGTAATGAAACAATTAACAACATAACTGTGACAGCTTAAACAATGGTCCAACGGACTGAGAGACTCGTGATAAAGATGACATTTCAGACAGACCTGTGCGCCCTCAGGAATGAAAACCTACTAGAATTTCATCAGAAAAAAAAAGGATGTGAATCAAGCAGAATACACGCCAGCCCTGACTCATGGCCAAAACAAATCTTCGTAGGTACTCGTAAGACAGGTAGGCAACTAAGTAGGTAGATAGTTTACGTGCTGTCTCAACCATACCCATGTTGGCATTGGGTCTACGCCAGCATGTCAACCATGGACGTCACCACAATGAGGGGAAGCTTACAGTCAGCTTGTAATAAAGCTTTCCTTACTCCCAACACATCACACTCCTCTCACTCAAGCGGCATGAGCTTACTTGACTTGATTTGTGGCTGAAGTGAAGATGGAGATTTCTTCAGTGTTGGCATTGATTGGAGGGTCGGGTATGGGGGATGGAAGATGTTGGGAGGGTTTTAGAGGGAGTGATGATTGGGTGTTGTATGAGAAGAATAGGTGAATACCGTCTTCATCGACGGTGTGTCCTAAGTAATCAATCGTAGTCTGTAGAAAGGAGCACTTCGATAATTTGAGTTTTAGGTTTGCATCTTGGTAGTAGCATAAACACTCGCTCAAGACTCTTGAAACGAGAGGGCATATCCGGAGACATGACTACAATGTCGTCAAGATAAACTAATACTTCCTTGCTTACGACAAAACACAGCGAGACTAAAATGAACGTATACATGGAGACTTCACAAACAGAAAGTTTATATGTAAGTTTTACCGGTTTAACAGTTAGTATGAACTACCTTTCTTTTCTCTCGAACGCCCTGATTCCGGTAAGTGGTCCATAAATCTAACACCAGAAGAATGTTACGAGGCTATACAATCCTTCTCTCAAATGTCGCGAACCCAAAACATAACGTAACGCCCTTCCATCCCAAACAGTTTAGTCTCTTTGTTACAAGTGCTGGTCGTGGTATTTACACAGACGTGTGGTAAATGTTAGGTAAATGTCAGCATCAGTTAAGGTGATAAGGAACGATACCGCAAGCCAAAGTATCCTCTTACGCTCTTAAACAATGCCAGAGCCTAGCATACCCTAAAGAGGTCGTCTTCCTCCATGCGTCAAGGGTGAACTAACCTAAAATTCACCTAAAATTCTCCCCCCAATCTCTTAGGGGGATTCCGGACTTGCGCATTAGACCCCCATTTTCCTCCGACCATCTCCGCCTCCTTAACCTTTCTGGCTATTTTGTAAATTTACAAGGCAATCTTGGTGAATTAACACAGAAACTTGAATACTCAACCGCTAACTTACAAACTTCTGAAAAACCGGTTATTATATGATCTTTTTTTTCTCATTTTTTATCAAAACGTTGGCACAACTATCAGAGATATTACCAATAGATAACCATGGCTTTATTTTGGTTTCAAAACAAATGATTTATAGATAAATGCTATATTTTTCAAAGGGGCTTGTAATATTTATAATAAACGTGAACCAATAATGAGTGTATCGAAGTTAAATAAAAACACGATCGGGCATTGTGTACCTACCACTAAAACAATATTAATTTCGGTCTGTGTATTCTCCTTTTGTGATTTTTGAGTACGATCAACTCTAGTTATTTATGATCTCGTTTTATTACTGCAATCTCAGATCCTGTTGTATCATGACACTGTCATGTTATTCTCAATTCGTAAGGCAAAGCAAGGTAAGGGAGATATACGAGTAATGATGTGTGTTGGCGAGTGAGCGGTTAAGCCAGAGAAGAACGCAAAAAATTATTTTAAAATCATTGCCTTTTTGTTCAAATACACCTTTCTTTTTCTGTCTACGTCTGAGAGCACAAGTATTCTGTTTTACACCAATATGTAAGCATCTCTTTATCATTCCTAACGTCTTCTGTATAAAATCTAAACGACTACACTGATTGCATCACGAAGTAATGATAGGTAGATGTATGATCAAAAAAGGTTAGCTATTATCTGATATCACTATTTTAGAGCAATATTTCAGAGAGAGAGAGAGAGAGACTCTTGACAGACTATACAATATACTCTCTGGTATATTAAGATATGCAAATGCTTAGGTAATACCGTTAAAAAAGATAGTTTGAGGAAAAGGAAAATAGTTTTTCTACTCAAATTCAGAGAATTTTCTATATAAAAGGAAAAAAGTTAAGCTTTTTTTATTAACATAGTTGCTCTCCGCACAGGCTTGGCTAGTTGGTTTTTGTCCAGTGCGATTATCGTTTAGAAAAAAAATCAAATTGGCTTTTATGTCTCAATTACCTTGTTTACTCAAGTAATTATCGGAGAAAATCATTAAAGGGAGTTGCCTTTGTTTTCTTTGCTTACTTGACTATCAAACAGAGAGAGGAGAAATATATTGTCATAATGATAACTCCATGCAATTTGCCATAAACAACGGTCAACTCTTTTTCATGCAAGGAAATATTTAATTCTCAAAGGAAAGTATTCTTAAAAGAATCTCATAATCTACTGCTGAGATCTGAGATAACATCGCGAGCGAAAGTCACATTATCAGTGGATGGAAAAGGCGTTCTTTCGGTCGGAAAAAAGCCCACTGTTCCCCGCTCCTGAGAGGAGTGCGGCCTTGGATCTACAGGAGCCACATGAATGGGGATCCTGGGGTTGTACAAGTAAGTACCTAAAACTAATTCTTTTTATCTATCCATATATCTATCTACGTCTTTATCTTTCTATATGTACTGGACAGAGTTGCTGACTATGAACTCACGCACGGGCCGACCCGAGTTCGAGGATCTTGCGTTAAGCAGTCGGCCCACGGCCAAATCAGCTGTTAATTTACCCTCGTGGTTAGTCGATTTATCGACAAACGGGTGCATGGCTTAGGCTGGAGTATATACACACACAGTTCAGAAAGAGAGAGAGAGAGAGAGAGAGAGAGAGAGAGAGAGAGAGAGAGAGAGAGAGAGAGAGAGAGAGACCGTTAGACGTTCGTGAGCCTGTCGGTAGAGAGAGAATATTTCGTACTCGTTTAACTTTTTGAGCACGATGGTACGACCCGACCCTTGCGTATGACAGCCTGGCATCCGAGCTTACCCTTAAGGACTTAGGTCCAGGGGCACGCTAACACACCCAATGGTCGTCGTATCGTTGTGCTTAGGGGTCGTACTATTGTGCTCAACGATCGTGTCGTCGGACTCGAGGGTCGTCAGTAACGCGTTCATGTACAGAGGTTCAGAATAATTAATCTTACCCATTAAGCTATCGTTGGGTAGTGGTCGACGTTGCTGTTTACGAATCTGCGGACCTTGGTTCGAATTCCGGGGTCGGATCAGAGCACCTCTCGGACCAGCCAGAGTTGGTCTATAATTGGGTACCTGCCCCAAACTGAGGGAAGATGGGGACCGACCTTGATGTGGGTCCCCCCAAAAGGAATTGGTCTATATAATCTCCGAATATAATTTAGTTTTACTGCCGCTGGGACTATTTTGCCCATGAATATTTACGAAAAAGTATCTCTTAATAGCATTTAGATATCGTTATTTGCATATTATTTTTCCTCAAGAGTACTAGAATAAATATTTTTTTTCCCTAAACATCGATTCAAGTAAATACTGTATAGATTTACTCTTAATATTGGTTTAATCTATTTTTCTTTTTTTCATCAATGACTTGGGTAACTTATGTATAGATTTCAACTTAGTATTGAGTTATACAAACATTATGGTACTCTGTCAAGTTATAGACTTCTACACGTTTTATACAAAAATAAAATAAACTGTGTGAGATTTAATTTTGCTCAACTCACAAGAAACAGAGTACAGATGAAACGTATCTTATATAATTATACTCACTGACGAAGTCACTCAAAAATATTCCTATTTTCAGATTTATAATAGTCATGGATGCTGATCGGGGGAGGGGACAGAAAGCAGGAAGACATTTTACGCCTTTCTCCTGAACCGGACGTTTAAGTTTTGAGTTGAAAGTGTTTCGATTCGAAGTTACTGACACTACTCGAAACATTATTTTCTATATTTCGAAGCGTTTCGATCCGAGCTTTACTGTTAAGTCTTAAATGCTTCGACTCCTTTAGGACTCCCGAGTGTTTTCTCTAGCAACAGAATGAGACGAGATTTACTCGTGCAAGAGAGGAGGGAAGTGAAAACTATGAGAGAAACAGACAAGGGTCATATATGCAGTGAGAGTGTGAACAGTTTCAGAATCATTTTCAGCTCCTGAAGAAGACGTTCAAATATTTTTTCGACTGGTGATTATGACTTGACGCTGATTGCCTTAACGACCCTGGTTGTTGAAAGGCCACAGTGTAGCCTTGTTACATACGTCACGCAACACAATGCGAAAATAAAGCCCATACATCCAGATGCACACACCCGACCTGTGCCATTAATGGCATACCGGAGAACGGGCTGTCACTGACAAGATCCCGTGCCAAGCTTAGTCTTGGAGAATCTTTCCACACACACACACACACCAACGAACAAGCCTGATAGAAAATGAAATCGTAAACTAAATCCTTACTCCGTTTACAGTATTTTCAAGTCATCATTTACATGTGAGTTTTTGCAAGCATGGCAGAAGGATGAGCGAGATGAAAGTGGGAGTACCACACGCCGCCCAGTCCTTCTGATGTCGGATCTTGTCCAATAAAACACTTAAACTTCAGTGTATCATGAAACGTTCTAACCGGGGTTCAGTGTCAAGCTTCATACGCTCCGGACCGCAGTTTCGATTAACATTACTTTGAATCGCTTCAGTATCTGATTCATTAATGGTGTTCGAATCTTTTATTCAGCAAATCTTCTAATATCTCTACCTTAAAATCGATACGACGAACGTTTTTTTTTTCTTTCTCTTCATTCGTATTTTCCCACCACTTGTACCGACACACTGGGCTGACAGCTGCTGCACTGTATACAGAACATCTTTAAGTGCACCGAAAACAGGAAACGAACATACATCTATCAAGCAAGTATAGCTAGAGCTAAAATAAAGCCGAATTAAAGCTAAATTACAGGCCAACTAATGCAAAAAGAAAAAACACAGCTGAATTTGAACTAACATACAACCAACTAAAGCTAAAATACAAGCGAACTAATGCTAAGACAAAGCTGAATTAGGACAAACATGCATCTAACTAAAGCTAAACTACTGCGGAAACTAAAGCCGAGACGGAGCCGAACCGAAACCATAATACTTCCCAGCTAAAGCTAATAGACACATACGGCCGTGACCGTCGTCCCATCCAGCGTGGGCCTACGTCAACCCACGTTGCCCATCCCGACCCTGAGACTCTCATGCGGGAGAGAGAGAGGAGAGGAGAGGAGAGGAGAGGAGAGGGGGAGGAGGAGGGACATCGATGTCTACATAAAATCAGTTCGCATCAGTTTATAGTCTAATGTGACATCCTTTTTTTCAACCAGCTCTTTATCGAGTTCCTGCATCATCGCCGCCGGCGACTGGAGCAGGTCGTCGATCCCACTTAGCAGGCGAGGCCAGAGTCGTGTCACTGAAGTCGTCGTCGCAAAAATGGCTCGAAGGGACAACGCGAATTGGAAGACTCGCGTCTCGGGTTCCTGGTCTTGAACAAGATTGTTGGCGAGGAGCGATGTGGAGGGCGCTTCCTCGGGTACAATAAAGACGTTACAGTAAAGATGAATTCCTGTAATCATACCAACCCTCTATGGTCCCTCTCAACTCCATCATTCTCTAGAGTCCATCTCAACTCCATCGGTCGTCACTCACACCCTCCCTTGCAAACTCGAGCCAAACAAACCTCCATCTATCTCCTCAACCCCTTGGCTATTCTTTCCACTCTTTTCGCCTCATACACTTTGCCCTCTCCCTACTCTCTCCTACTTCCTCCCACTGCTCCATTCATCGTTACTTCCCCTCCATCACAACCCTCCCTCACCACTCTATCTCATATCAGATGATGGCATCGTAAAACATTCCTCCTTCGCTGAGAGAATCATCTTCCATCTTGGAGATGAAGTACTCCTATTCAATGGGTCTCCCCTCCACACCCACACCGGGTAATACATTTTTCTATGGACTCCTCCTCCTCCTCCTCCCACGTCAAATAATTTCAGTGCGACAGAAGATGTTTCCAGAATGAACGCTGAACGCGGGGGATCACGAAAGGGAAAATGAGATTCAATCATTTTAAGACACCCTTTGGTTCTGTTCACCATCAGTGGGGGAAAATAGTCGACCATTTAAAGCGAACTGCTGAGGTGGGTCTCCGGGGTCTCTCTCTCTCTCTCTCTCTCTCTCTCTCTCCTGCCCACGCGGTTGGCCTCAGGAAAAAAGGCGATTAAATATTTTGCCTGATGTTATTACCGCAACGCTCGCTCCTGGGC
>JAYMFT010022764.1:0-16349 GCA_038088735.1 Panulirus argus
TGTAACATGCTGGTCTCTGAAGCCAGACACAAATACTCAAGACATTATTGCTCAAGGGATTCAAATCAAATTGTTATGGATTACCTCTCATATAGGTCTCCATGAGCATGACAAAGCTGATGCTTTAGCCAAACTTGCACTTAGTAAAGGTGATGTTGAAAACAACATTGGGCTTTCAATTAGAAGTCTCAAAACTGCAATTAGAAAGGAACTAACTGACCTCTTTGAAACACGAAGACGAGTTCAGACAAGCACAAGTACAAACATTTGCTATCACAATGAAATGCATAAAGTAAAACATATATATGGAAAAAGTAATAAGATCAGCGAATTAAGTGATGTTGTAATTGCTTGATTAAGGCTAGACTATAAGTGCTACTGGCGCTTTGGCCTATATGGAGATGTTAATCGTGTAAATTGTAAAGTTTGTGGTCGAAGATGTGGACACGAACTAGAACACTATGTTTCAGAATGTGATAAAATAGAGCCGTTTAGGGATAGATCTAAACAAACCTTGCATGAAATGTCACACCTTACTGTTGATAAAAAGATACCTGAAATTTTAAGTTTTTATCCACTTTTTGCATCTAGTAGGTAGAATTTAACATATGAAACTATGTAACTATGTAATGCATGTAATATCAACCAACTGGGGTCTGACTAAAACCCTTTGTGACCCCTGTAATCTTTTTGCGCTACGCTCACAGGATGAGTATGTGGTGCACATTGAATTTGCCGGGGTTCCCGGCACACATCAATCAAATCTGGAAGGGGACGTTACTAGGGTGGAGGGATGAGGAGCCTAATCTAATGGGAAGCTGCCTGGCTGGAGGGTTAAGGAGCCTATTAGAGGGGGAGGGTAAAAGTGTGGAGGAATGAGGAGCCTACTGGAGGGGTAGTCTACAAAGGTGGAAGGTTGAGGAAGCCTACTTAAGGTGGAGGATGCAAGGGTGGAAGGATGAGGATCTTACTTGAGGGGGGTTCTGCAAGTGTGGAGGGGTGAAGAGTTTAGTGGAGGGGAAGGCTGCGTGGGTAGAGGGATGAGGAGCCTACTGGAGGAAGAGACTGCAGGAGTGAGGAATGAGGAGCCTACTGGAGGTGGAAACTATTGCTGAAGGGATGAGGAGCCTACTGGAGTGTGAGGCTGCATGGTTGGATGGAATAGGAAGCTAATGAAGGGGGAGGCTGCAAGGGTGGAGGGATGAGGAGCCTACTGTAGGGGGAGGCTGTAAGGGTAGAGGGATGAGGAGCTACGTGGAGGGGGAGGCTGTATGAGGTCGAGGGATGAGGAGCATACTTGGTGGCGGCTGCATGGGTTCAGGGATGAGGAGCCTGATGGAGGGGAAGGCTACCAGGGTGGAGGGATGAAGAGTCTATTGTAGGGCGAGGCTGCGAGGGTGGAGAGATAAGGAGCCTACTGGAGTGGGAGGCTGCATGGGTGGAGAGATAAGAAGCCTAATGGAGATGGAGGGTGCAAGGTTAGATGGATGAGGAGCCTACTAGAGGAATATGCTAAATATGTGCAGGGATGAGGAGCCTACCGGTGGGGGAGGCTGTAAGGATGGAGGGATGAGGAGCTTACTGGAAGGGGAGGCTGCGAGGGTGGAGGGATAAAGGGCCTACTGGAAGGATGGGTAAAAGTGTGTAGGTATGAGGAGCCTACTAAAGGGGAGGCTGCAAGGGTAGAGGGATGAAGAGCTTACTCGAAGGGGAGGCTGCAAGGGTGGAGTGATGAGGAATTTAGTGGAGGGGAAGGCTGCATGGGTGGAGGGATGAGGAGCCTACTGGAGGGGAAGGTTGCAAGGGTGTAGGGATGAGGAGCCTTATGTAGGGCAAAGTTACGAGATTGGAGAGATGAGAAGCCTACTGGAGTGGGAGGCTGCCCGGGTTCGAGGGATGAGGATCCTACTGGAGAGGGGGGCTGCAAGGGTAGAAGGATGAGGAGCGTGCTAGAGGGGGGGGGGGATGTAGTGGTGCAGGGATGAAGAGCTTAATGGAGGGGGAGGCTGTAAGAGTGTAGGGGATAGAAGCCTACTGGAATGGGAGGCTTTAAGAATGGAGGGAGGAGGAGCTTACATGAGTGGGAGACTGCAAGGGTGGAGGGATGAGAAACCTAATAGAATAGGACGCTTCATTGGTGGAGGGATAAGGAGCCAACTTTAGGGGAAGGCTGCAAGGGTGAAGAGATGAGGAGCCTAGTGGAGGAGGTGCCTGCAATTGTAGAGGGTTAAGGAACCTACTAGAGGCGAAGGCTGTAGGGGTGGAGGAATCAGGAGCCTAGTGGAGGGGGAGGCTGCAAGGGTGGAGAAATGAATAGCTTACTGGAGTGAGAGGCTGCAAGGGTGCAGGTATGAAGCGCCTACTGGAGGGGGAGCCTCCAAGGGCAGAGGAATGATGAGCCTACTGCAGGGGAGGGCTGCAAAGGTGGAGGGATGATGAAGCCTACTTGAATGGGAGGCTACAATGGTGGAGGGATGCAGAGCCTACTGGAGATTGAGGCTGCTAGTATGGAGGAATGAGAAGCCTATTGGTGGGGAGGCTGCAAGGGTGGAGGGATAAAGAGCCTCTGGAGAGGGAGGCTGCATGGGTGGAGGGATAAGAAACCTAAAGGAGGAGGAGGCCGCAAGGTTAGAGGGATGAGGAACCTGCTAGAGGAAAATGATGCATATGTGCAGGGATGAGGAGCCTGTCGGTGCGGGAGACTGTAAGGGTGGAGGGATGAGGAGCTTACTGAAAGGGGAGACTGCGAGGGTGGAGGGATGAGGAGCCTACTGGAAGTGGAGGCTTCACGGGTGGAGTGATTAGGAATCTACTTGTGGGGGGAGGCTGTAACGGTGAAGGGATGAGGAGCTAACTGGAGGAAGAGACTGCATTAGTTCAAGGGATTACGAGCGTACTTGATGGCGAGGCTTCAAGGGATGAGGATCCTATTGGAGGTAGAGGCTGCAACGTTGGAGGCATGAAGAGCCTACTGGAGTGGGTAGCTGCAAGGATGGAGGGATAAGGAGCCTACTGGAGTGGGAGGCTGCAAGGGTGGAGAGATGAGGGGCCTACTGGATGGGGAGGCTGCAAGTGTGGAGGGATGTGGAGCCTACTGGAAGTGGAGGCTGGAAGGGTGGATGGATGAGGAGCCTACTGGTTGGGGACGCTGCAAGGATGGAGGGATGAGGAGCCGACTGGAATCGGAAGCTTCCTGGGTGGAGGAATAAGGAGCCTATTAGAGGGGGATGGTACAAGGGTGGTGGAATGAGGAGCCTTCTTGAGGGGGAGGCTGGAAGGGTGCAGGTATGAAGAGCCTACTGGAGAGGGAGGCTGCAAGTGTGGAGGAATGAAGAGCCTAGTAGAGGGGGAGGCTAAAAAGGTGGAAGGTTGAAGAAACGTACTTAAGGGGGAAGCTGCAAGGGTGGAGGGTGAGGAACTTTATGGGGATGAAGGCTGCATGGGATCGAGGGATGAGGAGCCTACTGGAGTGGAAGGCTGCATGGGTGGAGGTATAAGGAGCCTACTGGAAGGTTAGGCTGCAGGGATAAAAGGATAAGGAGCGTACTAGAGGGAGAGGTTGATGTGCAGGACTGAGGAGCCTACTGGTGGGGGAGGCTATAAGGGTGAAGGCATGAGGAGTTTACTGGAAGGGGTGGCTGTAAGGTGGAGGGATGAGGAGCCTTTTCTCAGTGGTGGCTGTATGGGTGGAGGGATGTGTATCTTGCTGGAAGTGGAGGCTGCCAGGGTGGAGGGATGAGGAGGCTACTAGAGGGGGAGGCTGTAAGGATGGCAGGATGAGGAGCCTACTGGAGGGGGATGCTGTAAGGGTGGAGGAATGAGGAGCCTACCGGAGCGGGAGACTGCATGGGTTCGAGGGATGAGGAGTCTTCTTGATGGCAAGGCTGCAAGGGTAGAGGGATGTTTTCCGTACTAGAGGGCGAGCCTGCAGTGGTGCATGGATGAGGAGCCTGTTGGAGGGGGAGGCTGTAAGGGTGGAGAGATGAGGAGCTTACTAGAGGGGAAGTTGCAAGAGTGGAGGGATGAGGAGCCTGCTCGAGGGGGAGGCTGTAATAGTGGAGGGATGAGGAGCCTATTTGAGGAAGAGACTGCCTAGGTTCTAGGGACGAAGACTCTACTTGAGGGAGAGGCTACAGTGGTGTAGGGATGAGTAGCCTACTGGAGGGGGAGGCTGTAAGGGTGGACGGATGAGGAGCCTACTGGAGTGGGAGGCTGCAAGGATGGAGGGATGAGGAACCTACTGGAAGTGGAGGCTTCATGGGTGAAGAGATGAGGAACCTACTTGAGAGAGAGGCTGTAAGGGTGGAGGGATGAGGAGCTAACTGGTGGGGGAGGCTACCTTAGTTCAAGGGATGAGATGTGTACTTGAAGGTGAAGCTGCAAGGGTCGAGGGATGAGGAGCCTATTGGAGGTGGAGGCTGCAACGTTGGAGGGATAAGGAGACTACTGAAGGGGGAGGCTGAAAGGGTGGAGGGATGATGAGCCTGCTGGAAGGGGAGTCTGCCCTTGTGTAGGGATGTGGATCTTACTGGAGGGGTAGGTTGCATGGGTGGTAGGATGAGGAGCCTCTTGGAGGGGGAGGTTGCAAGGTTGATAGGATGAAGAGCTTACTAAAAGGGGAGGCTGAAAGGCTGGAGGCACAAGGAGCCTACTGGAGGGGGAGGCTGCAAAGATTGAGGGACGAGAAGCCTACTGGTGCTAGAGGCTGCAATGGTTGAGGAATGAGGAGTTTAGTGGTGGGGGACGCTGCAAGGGTGCAGGCATGAGGAGCCTACTGGAATGGGAAGCTGCCTGGGTGTACGAATAAGGAGCCCTACTGGAGCGGGAGGGTACAAGGGTGGCGGAATGAGAAGCCTACTTGAGGGGGAGGCTGAAAGGATGCAGGTATAAAGAGCCTACTGGAGGGGAAAGCTGCAAGTTTGGAGGAATAAGGAGCCTACTGGAAGGGGAGGCTACGAAGTTGGAAGGATGAAGAAGCATACTTAAGAGGGCAATTGCAAGTGTGGAAGGATAAGGAGCCTACTGGGGATGGAGGCTGCACGGGTTCGAGGAATGAGGAGCCTACTTAATGGGGAGGTTGCAAGAGCGATGGGATGAGAAGCCTGCTGGAGGTGGAGGCTGCAAGGGTGGAGGGATGAGGAGCCTGCTAAAGTGAGAGGCTGCATTGGTGGAAGGATAAGGAGCCTACTGGCGAGGGAGCCTGCATGGGCCGAGGGATGAAGAGCCTACTGAAGAGGGAGCCTGCAAGGATTGAGTAATGAGGAGCCTACTGGAAGTGGAGGCTGAAAGGATGGATGGAAGAGGAGCCTACTGGTGCTGGAGGTTGTAAAGATTGAAGGGATGAGGAGCCTACTGGTGGGGGACGCTGCAAGGGTGGAGAGATGAGGAGCCTACTGGAATGGGAAGCTGCCTGGGTGGAGGGATAAGGAGCCTATTAGAAGGGAGGGTACAATGGTGGAGGAATGAGGAGCCTTCTTGAGGAGGAGGCTGGAAGGGCGCAGGTATGAAGAGCCTATTGGAGGGGGAGGCTGCAAGTGTGAAGGAATGATGAGTTAACTAGAGGGAGAGGCTACAAAGGTGGCAGGCTGAAGAAGACTACTTAAGGGGGAGGCTGCAAGGATGGAGGGATGAGGAACTTTCTGGTGGGGAAGGCTGCATGGGATTGAGGGATGAGGAACCTACTTAATGGGGAGGCTGCAAGGGCGATGAGATGAGAAGCCTACTGGAGGAGAAGGCTGCAAGTGTGGAGAGATAAGGAACTTACTGGTGGGGGAGGCTGCAAGGGTGGAGGGATGAGAAGCCCACTGGAGTGGGATGCTGCATGGGTGGAGGGAAAAGGTGCCTGCTGGAGGGTTAAGCTGCAAGGGTAAAAGGATAAGGAGTGTACTAAAGGGAGAGGTTCAGATGTGCAGGGATGAGGAGCCTACTGGTTAGGGAGGCTATAAGGGTGGAGGCATGAAGAGCTTACTGGAAGGGGTGGCTGTAAGGTGGAGGGATGAGGAGCCTTTTAGAAGTGGTGGCTGTATGGGTGGAGGGATGTGTAACCTACTGGAGGGGGAGACTGCAGGGGTCGAGGGGGAGGCTATAAAGATGGAGGGATGAGGAGCTAACTGGAGGGGGAGACTGCACGAGTTCTAGGGATGACGAGCCTACTTAATGGCGAGGCTGCTATGTTGGAGGGATGAGGAGCCTACTGGAGGGGGAAGCTGCAAGGATGGAGGCATGAGGTACCTACTCGAGGGGGAGGCTGTAAGGGTGGAGGGTTGAGGAGCCTACCGGAGTGGGAGACTGCATGGGTTTGAGGAGTCTACTTAATGGGGAGGCTACAAGGGTAGAGGGATGCTTTGCATACTAGAGGGGGAGGCTGCAGTGGTGTAGGGATGAGGAGCCTAATGGAGTGGGAGGCTGTAAGGGTGAAAGGATTAGGAGCCTACTGGAGTAGGAGGCTACAAGGGTGGAGGGATGAGGAGCCTACTATAGTGGGAGGCCGCATTGGTGGAAGAAAGAGGAGTCTACTAGAGTGTGACGCTGTATTGGTGGAGGGATAAGGATCCTACTGGAGGAGGAGCCTAGTGGAGGAGGAAGCTACAAGGTTAGAGGGAGTAGGAGCCTACTAGAGGCGGAGGCTCTAAGGGTGAAGGGATGAGGGGCCTACTGGAGAGGGAGGCTGCAAGGGTGGAGGAATGAGTAGCCTACTGGATTGGGAGGCTGCAAGGGTAGCAAGTATGAAGCGCCTACTCGAGTGGGAGACTGTATTGGTGGAGGGATAAGAAGCCTAATGGAGGTAAAAGCTTCAGGGTTAGAGGGATGAGGAGTCTAATAAAGGAAGTTGCTGCACATGTGTAGGGATGAGGTACCTACCGGTGGGAGAGGCTGTAAAGGTGGAGGGATGAGGAACTTACTGGAAGGGGAGGCTGCAAGGATGGAGGAATGAAGAGCCTACTGGAAGTGGAGGTTTCATGGGTGGAGAGATGAGGAACCTACTTAAGGGGAAGGCTGTAAGGGTGGAGGGATGAGGAGCTAACTGGTGGGGGAGGCTGCAAGGGTCGTGGGATAAGGAACCTATAGGAGGTGGAGGCTGCAACGTTGGAGGGATGAGGAGCCTACTGGAGGGGGAGGCTGCAAGGGTGGGGGGATGAGGAGCCTACTGGAGTGGGAGGGTGCATTGTTAGAGGGATAAGGAGCCTACTGGAGGGGGACGCTAGAAGGGTGGAGGGATGAGGAGCCTACTGGAAGGGTAGTCTGCAATTTTGCAGGGATGTGGATCCTACTGGAGGGGGAGGCTACAAGGGTGGTAGAATGAGGAGCCTCTTGGAGGGGGAGGCTGCAAGAGTGGATGGACGAGAAGCCTACTGGAGGGGGAGGCTGTAAGGGTGGAGGGATGAGAAGCGAACTGGAGTGGGAGCCTGCAAGGATGGAGGGATGAGGAGCCTACTGATGACGGAGGCTTTAAGGGTATAGGGATGAGGAGCCTACTGGTGGGGGACGCTGCAAGGGTTGAGGGATAGGGAGCCTACTGGAATGGGAAGCTGTCTGGGTGAAGGGATAAGGAGCCTATTAGAGGAGGAGGGTACAAAGGTGGCGGAATGAGGAGCCTACTTGAGGGGGAGGCTGCAAGGGTGCAGGTATGAAGAGCCAACCGAAGGGGGAGGTTGGAAGTGTGGAAGAATGAGGAGCTTACTGAAGGGGGAGGCTACAAAGGTGGAATGTTGAAGAAGATTACGTAAGGGGAGGCTGCAAGGGTGGAGGGATGAGGAGCCTACTGGCGATGGAGGCTGCATGGGTTCCACAGTTCAGGCGCCTTATTAATGGGTAGGCTGCAAGGGCGATGGGATGAGAAGGCTACTGGAGGAGGAGGCCGCAAGGGTGGAGAGATGAGGAGCTTACTGTTGGGGAGGCTGCAAGGGTGAAGAGATAAGGAGCCTAATGAAGGGTTAGGCTGCAAGGGTAAAAGGATAAGGAGCGTACTAGAGGGAATGGTTGCAGATGTGCAGGGATGAGGAGCCTACTGGTTAGGGAGGCTGTAAGGGTGGAGGGATGAGGAGCTTACTAGAATGGAGGGCTGTAAGGTAGAGGAATGAGGAGCCTTCTGGAAGTGGAGGCTGCATGGAAGGAGGGATGTGTAACCTGTTGGAGGGGGAAGCTGCAAGAGTGGAGGAATTAGGAACCTACTGGAGGGGGAGGCTGCAATGATGGAGGGATGAGGAGCTAGCTGGAGAGGGGGGACTGCATAAGTTCTAGGGATGACGAGCTTACTTAATGGCGAGGCTGCTAGGTTGGAGGGATGAGGAGCCTGCTGAAGGGAGATGCTGCAAAGGTGGAGGGATGATAAGCCTACTCGAGGGGGAGGCTGTAAGGGTGGAGGAATGAGGAGCCTACTGGAGTGGGAGCATGCAAGGTTGGAGGGATGAGGAGCCTACTGGAAGTGGAGCCTGCAAGGTTGGAGGGATGAGAAGCCTACTGAAAGTGGAAGCTGCAAGGGTGCAGAGATGCGGAGCATGCTAGAGTGAGAAGCTGCATGGGTGGAGGGATAAGGAGCCTATTGGTGGGGGACGCTGCAAAGGTGCAGGGATGCGGAGCATGCTGGAGCAGGAGGCTGCATGGATGGAGGGATAAGGAGCCTACTGGTGGGGGACGCTGCAAGGGTGGAGGGATGAGGAGCCTACTTGAATGGAAAGATGCCCGGGTGGAGGGATAAGGAGCCTCTTAGAGGTGGAGAGTACAAGGGTGGCGGAATAAGGAGCCTACTTGGGGGAGGGGACTGCAAGGGTGCGGGTATGAAGAGCCTACTGGAAGGGGAGGCAAGTGTGGAGGAATGAGGAGCCATCTGGAGGGGGAGGCTACAAAGGTGAAAGGTTGAAGAAGCCTGCTTAAGGGGGAGGCTGCAAGGGTGCAGGGATGAGGAGCCGACCGGGGATGGAGGATGCATGGGTTCGAGGGATGAGGAGCCTACTTAATGGGGAGGTTGCAAGGGTGATGGGGTGAGAAGGCTACTGGAGGAGAAGGCTGCAAAGGTGGAGAGATGAGGAGCTTACTGGTGGGGAAGGCTGCAAGGGTAAAAGGATGAGGGCCGTACTAGAGGGAGAGGTTGCAGATGTGCAGGGATGAGGAGCCTACTGGTGGGAGGGGCTGTAAGGGTGGAGGTATGTAGAGCTTACTAGAAGTGGGGGTTGTAAGGTGGAGGGATGAGGAGCCTTCTGGAAGTGGAGGCTGCATGGGTGGAGAAATGTGTAACATACTGGAGGGGGAGGCTGCAAGGATGGAGGGATGAGGAACCTACTGGAGGGGGAGGCTCTAATGATGGAGGTATAAGGAGCTGACTGGAGAGGGAGACTGCATGAGTTCGAAGGATGACGAGCCTACTTAATGGCGAGGCTGCTAGGTTGCAGGGCTGAGGAGACTACTGAGGGGGGAAGCCGCAAGGGTAAAGGGATGAAGAGCCTACTCGAGGGGGAGGCTGTAAGGGTGGAGGGATGAGGAACCTTCTGGAGGAGAGGGTGCGTGAATTTGAGGGATGCGGAGCATTCTGGAGTGGGAGGCTGCATGGGTGGAGGGATAAGGAGCCTACTAAAGGGGTAGGCTGCAAAGTTGGAGGGATGAGTAGAGCCTACTGGAGGGGAAGGCTCCAAGGATGGAGTAGTGTGGAGCCTACTGGAGTGGGAGCCTTCATGGGTGGAGGGATAAGGAGCGTACTGTAGGGGAAGGCTGCACGGGTGGAGGGATGAGGAGCCGACTGGTGGGGGAGGCATCAGATATGCAAGGATGAGGAGCCTACTGGAGGGGGAGGCTTCAGATAGGCAGGGATGAGAAGCTTTCTCAAGGGGGAGGCTGTAAGGATGGAGAGATGTGATAGCAGTCACCAATAGTAATAGATGTATTAATAGGAGCAGCTACTATCAGTGATACATGCATCATTAGTGGCAGCCAATATCAGTAATACATGCACCATTGGCAGCAACCATTATCAGTGATACATACATCAATGGTAGCAGCAACCATCAGTAATACATACACCAGTGACAGCCGTCACCAACAGAGATACATATATCAATGTTAGCAGCCACTATCAATAATACATGCACCAGTGGCTTCAGCCACCAGCAGTGATACATACACCAGTGGTAACAACCACTATCAGTGATCCATGTACCACTGGTAGCAGCCACAATAAGTGATATATGCATCAATGGTAGTAGCAACTATCAGTGATACATAACTAGTGGTAGCACCCACTATCAGTGATACATTCACCAGTGACAGCAGCCACCATCAGTGATATATACATCGATGATATATGCACCAGTGGCAGCAGCCATCATCAGTGATACGTGCATCAATGGTAGCAGCCACTATTAGTAATACATGTACTAGTGGCAGCAGCAATTATCAGTGATACATGCACCAGTGGTAGCAGCCACTATCAGTGATATATGCAAAGTTACAGCAGCCATCATCAATGATACACACAACAATGGTAGCAGTCACCATCAATAATACATGCACCAGTGATACCAGCCACTATTAGTGATATATGCATTTATGGTAGCAGCCGCTATCATTGATACATGCACCAGTGGTAACGGTCACTATCAGTGACACGTATACCAGTGGTAGCAGCCACAATAAGTGATACATGCATCAATGGTGGTAGCCACTATCAGTGATATATGCACCAGTAGCAACAGCCATCATCAATGATGCATGAATCGATGGTAGCAGCCACCATCAGTGATACATGCAACAGTGGCATCAGCCACGATCAGTGATACATGCACTAGTGGCAAGAACCACTATCAGTGATAATTGTATCAGTGGTTGCAGCTACAGTAAGTGATATAAGCATCAATGGTAGCAGCCACTATCAGTGATACATTCACTAGCGGCAGCAGCCATTATCGGTGATACATGAACCAGTTATAGCAGCCACTATCAGTGATACATGCCCCAGCGGTAGTAGCA
The DNA here is from genome assembly GCA_038088735.1 of Panulirus argus. Classification (NCBI taxonomy): domain Eukaryota; kingdom Metazoa; phylum Arthropoda; class Malacostraca; order Decapoda; family Palinuridae; genus Panulirus; species Panulirus argus. The sequence continues at coordinate 10,960 of JAYMFT010022764.1, forward strand.
ACTATCAGTGATATATGTATCAGTGGAAGCAGCCGCAAAAAGTGATATATGCATCAATGGTAGCAGCCACTATCAGTGATACATGCACCATTGGTAGCAGCCACCATCAGTGATATATGTATCAGTGGAAGCAGTAACAATAGGTGATACATGTATCAATGGTAGCAGCCAAAATCAGTGATATGTGCACTAGTGGTAGCAGCCGATATCAGTGATACATGTAAGAGTGGCAGCAGCCATTTTCAGTGATATATGCACCAGTAGTATCAGCCACTATCAGTGATACATACACCAGTGGCAGCCACTATCAGTGATACATGCACCAGTGGCAGCAGCCACCATTAGTGATACATGTATAGTTAGAGCAGCCATCATCAGTGATACATATATCAATGGTAGCAGCCATCATCAGTAATACATGCACCAGTGATAGTAGCCACTATTAGTAATACATGCATCAATGGTAGCAGCGACTATCAGTGATACATGCACCAGTGGCATTAGCCATCATCAGTGATACATGCATCAATGATAGAACCACTATCAGTGATACATGTACCAGTGGTAGCAGCCAAATTAAATGATACATGCATCAACGGTAGCAGTCACTATCAGTGATAGATGCACCAGTGATAGCAGCCACCAGCAGTTTTATATGCACCAGTGGCAGCAGCCACCATCAGTGATACATGCATCAATGACAGCAGCCACCATCTGTGATACATGCATTAGTAGCAGGAGCCACTATCAGTGATACATATACCAGTGATAGCAGCCACCACAAGTGATACATGCATCAATAGTGGAAGCGAATATCAGTGATACTTGCACCCGTGATAGCAGCCACTATCATTGATACATGAACCAGTGGCAGCAGCCACCATCAGTGACACATGCACCAGTGGTAGCAGCCACTATCAGTGATGCATGCACCAGTGGCAGCACCCACCATCAGTTATACATACATCAATGGTAGCAGCCATCATCAGTAATACATGCACCAGTGGCAGCAGCCACTCTCAGTGGTACATGCATCAATGGTATCAGCCACTGTCAGTAATACCTGCACCAGTGGCTTCACCCACAATCAGTGATGCATGCACCAGTGGTAACAGCCACTTTCAGTGATACATGCACTAATGGTAGCAGCCACAATAAATGACATATGCATCAATGGTAGCAGCCACTATCAGTGATACATGCACCAGTGGTTGCAGCCATTATCAGTGATACATACACCAGTGGCAGCAGCCACATCAGTGATACATGCATCGATGGTAGCAGCCATCATCAGTGATACATACATCAATGGTAGCAGCCACTATCAATAATACATGCATCTGTGGTAGCAGCCACCATTAGTGATACATGTATTAGCAGGCGCAGCCACTATCAGTGATACATGCGTCATTAGTGGCTGCCACTATCAGTGATACATGCACCAGCGGCATCAGCCACCATCAGTGATACATACATGAAGGGTAGCCGCCACCATCAGTAATACATGCACCAGTGGCAGCAGCCACCTTCAGTGGTACATGCATTAATGGTAGCAACAACTATCAGTAATACATGCACCCGTGGCTTCAGCCACCATAAGTGATACATGCACCAGTGGTAACTGCCACTATCAGTGATACATGTACCAATGGTAGCAGCCACGATAAATGATACATGCGTCAATGGTAGCAGCCACTATCAGTGACACATGCACCAGTGGCAGCACCCATTATCAGTGATATATGCGCCAGTAGTAGCAGTCAGTATCAGTAATACATACACCAGTGGCAGCCAATAACAGCGTTACATGCACCAGTTGTAGCAGCCACTATCAATGATATATGGACCAATGGCAGCAGCAATCATCAGTGATATATGCATCAATGGTAGCAGGCACCATCAGTGATATATGCACCACTGGTATCAGCCACCGTCAGTAATACATGCATCGATGATAGCAGCCATTAGCGATACATGCACTAGTGGTAGTTGCCATTATCAGTGATATTTTCGTTAATGGTAGCAGCCACTATCAGTAATATATGCACCAGTGGCAGCAGTCACCATCAGTGATACATGCACCAATAGTAGCAGTCACTATCAGTGATATATACACCAGTGGCAGCCACTATCAACGATACATGCAACAGTGGTAGCAGCCACTATCAGTGATATATGTACCAGTGGGAGCAGCCATCATCAGTGATACATGTATCAATGATAGCAGCCACCATCAGTGATACATGCACCAATGACATCAGCCACCATCAGTGATATATGCACTAGTGGTAACAGCAACTTTCAGTGATACTTGTACCAGTGGTAGCAGCCACAATAAGTGATACATGCATCAATGGTAGCAGCCACTGTCAGTGATACATGCTCCATTGGCAGCATCTACCATCAGTGATACATGCATCGATGGTAACGTCTATTAGTGATACATGTACTAGTGGCAGTAGCCATTATCAGTGATACATGTATCAAAGGCACTAGCCACTATCACTGATACATGTATCAAAGGCAATAGCCACTGTCAGTGATACATGCACCAGTGGCAGCAACCACCATCAATGATACATGCATCGATAGAAGTAGACACTATTAGTGATAAATGTACTTGCTGCAGCAGCGATTATCAGTGATACATGCATCAGTGGTAGCAGCCACTATCAGTGATACATACACCAGTGACAGCCACTATCAGTGATACATGCACCAATGGTAGCAGCTACTGTCAGTAATATATGCACCAGTGGCAGCAGCCATCAACAGTGATACATGCATCGATGGTAGCAGTCACCATCAGTGATACATGTACTAGTGGCATCAGCCACCATCAGTGATGCATGCATTAGTAGCAACAGCCAATATCAATGATACATGTACAAGTGGCAGCATCCACAATAAGTGATACATGCATCAGTGGAGCAGCCACTGTTAGTGTTTGCATGCACCAGTGGCAGCAACCACCGTCATTGATAATGCATCGACGTTAGCAGCCACTATTCGTGGTACATTTACTATTGGCAGCAGCCCTTATCAGTGATACATGAACCACTGGTAGCAGCCACTATCAGTGATACATACGCCAGTGGCAGCCACTATCAATGATACATGCACTAGTCGTAGCAGCTACTGTTAGTGATACATATATCAGTAGTAGCAGCCACAATAAGTGATACATGCATCAATGGTAGCAGTCACTATCACTGATACATGCACCAGTGGTAGCAGCCACTATCAGTGATACATGTACCCGTGGTAGCAGCCACAATAAATGATGCATGCATCAATGATAGCAGCCACTATCAGTGATACGTGCATCAGTTTTAGCAGCCACTCTCGGTGATACATGCACCAGTGGCAACAGCAACCATCTGTGAAAATGCATCAATGGTAGCAGCCACTATTAGTGATACATTTACTAGTGGCAGCAGCTGTAATCAGTGATACATGCACCAATGGTGGCATCCACTATCAGTGATATATACACCAGTAATAGTAACCATCATCAGTGATACAAGCATGAATGGTAACAGCCACCATCAGTGATACATGCACCAGTGATAGCAGCCACCATCACTGATGCATGTATTAATAGGAGCAGCCACTATCAGTAATACATGCATCATTAGTGGCAGCCACTATCAGTGATAAATGCACCAGTGGCAGCAGCCACTATCAGTGATACCTGCACCAGTGGCAGGAGCTACTACCAGTGATACATTTATCAATGACAGCAGCCACCATCAGTGATACATACATCAATGGTAGCAACCACTAATAGTGATAAATACACCAGTGGAAGTAGCTATCATCAGTAGTGTATGCCAGGGATTGGTGATATGATACACATGCTGAACCAGTTATAAGTAAAGTTGGTGTCTTCCTGCAGGGTGATACCGGTGACCTCACCTGGGTTCTTCCGCCGTCTGCGACTGCTGCAGCGTGCCCGTCACCTTGTCCACCATGAGCTGCGTCAGGTCAGAAAAGGAGAGCACCATGTCCTTCGGCAGGAAGTCGAGTCCTTCCATAGTAGTGTTGACTGAGGCCTCTGTTCCCCTGACAGGTGATGTCCCTTATCTTGTTTAATGACAACTCTTCCGCTACTCACGCAACATGATCACTTGTGTCGCTTTGAATGCCGCAGGGAGGTAAGGCAGTTTATGCAACGCCTACTGGGTTCACGTCGGTAGGAGTGCCGCCCCTGAGGCCCTGTGTGCCTAGGGGAAATCGTCCTACATTGGCGATGACTTGTGTAAATGTGTCACGTAACAGTCCGTGTGTTAGAACCGCTTAACTGTAGTCTACAGTGTACACTTAACGCTGCTCACGTCTTTCCTCCACTGAGCACAGTTTCCTCGTAACATTTCAGATATTCTCATGAACAATATCAAGACGTCAGTTATGTTGGGAATCTAATTTCAATGTTCTTATAACTTTGTTAATTTTCATATGAATTTCTTGATGTGAGTATGTATGTTTCCATTATATTTGTAAGAAATATAATTGTCCTTTTTTGTAAGACCTGCTGATTATTTGCTGTTTAAGTTTGTCTCATATCTGATTTTCAGATCAAATAATTATTGACATCGTCACAAACTGACGTGTAGAACACGTATTGATAAGGAAATGTGGCCCCATCAGTAAGGCCCGTGGACGATGACACTAGTAGAGTCCACGTCGTTCTTGTGAGCAAGACTAACTGGTCAGCGGCATACCTCGGGAGGCTCCCTCGTCACGGTCCAAGTCCGTAGGAAAGAGACTGGCGACGGATGGCTAGGCAGAGGGGGTAAGGGGTGTCGTGAGGGGGGTAAGAAATTCGTTATAATCCCCCTTGTGCACTGGTGCTTACCAGGTTGTTAACGGTAAAGTATTGCGGGGCGGGTGAGCTGAGGGCGCTGTGTCAACCTAACGGGCTGCCACGCCCCCTGCACTCGCTATATGTGTCTCGGGAAAGGCGGGAATCATTCGGTGTCGGAAACACACCTCCGAAGATTTCAGTGTAAACGTTTCTAGAAAGATTTCATTACTGGATTTATCGACTTTTCATATAAAGAGAAAGTTGTTACATTTATCGAGATTCCTACAAATATATATTTTTATGTGCAGAGAAATGATTTCAGTCTTCACTCGCAAACCTTTGTCTAGCGGGAGTTGTCAACTCTCGCCGGCAGCCTATGTAAGCGCAGACAAGTGCGCTTGGTTAAAATGAGTTGGCACAGTGTCGAATAGAGAGTATGATTTGGCAACAGTGCGCGGAGAAAATAAGTCCCTATTGTATACCTCATATGTAGCCTAGTTACAATATTTTGTACTCTTTTATATAGGAATAATTAAGAACTAATTATTGTGAAGCTGTACAAGGATGCTGAATTATGTAATGA
>JAYMFT010022775.1:0-16348 GCA_038088735.1 Panulirus argus
GTTGATGGAGAAAAGGGGGGAGGCTGATCCATCAACAACCACAGAGATAGATCGGCCGGAGAGGAAGCTAGATATCATGGAGCAAAGTGAAGGAGGGAAGCCAAAAGAGGGGAGTTTAGAGCTGAGACCCCGATGCCACACCCTGTCAAAAGCCTTAGCTATGTCAAGGGCAACTACATATGACTCCCCAAAGTCGTTCAGCGATGATGCCCAGACATTAGTAAGATAGGAAAGAATATCACCAGTGGATGTCGCCTTACGGAAGCCGTACTGGTGATCAGAGAGAAGACTGTGATTTACGAGGTGTTTAAGGATATGGGAGTTGAGGAGGGATTCCAAGACTTTGGAAATGGTAGTTGTTGTTTGATGATATGGTGCAAGTGGTAGATTTGAGTGAGAAAATGCATAAGCTAGTGTCTGAGTTTAAGAGTGTGTGAAAGGAGAAAAGGAGAAGGTTGTTAATAAATATGAGTATATGCAAGGTTATCATGTTTAGCAGTGAAAAGAGACTGGTTGTTTGGAATGTGTGTTCGAATAGAAAGAACCTGGAGGAAAAAGGGTATTTTAGATACCTGGGAGTGATTATGGCAGCAAATGGAACCATGGGAGCTGAAAAGAGCCATCAGGTGGATGAGGTGGGTGCAGTGGAGAATGAGTGGAAAGAAAGGTTATGATGGTAAAGCAGACCTGTCAGTGCTGTATGGATGTGAGGCATGGGCCTCACACAAAATTTTAAAGGATAGTGTGAATGTGTTGGAAATGAAATGTTTAAGGACAGTATGTGGTGTAAAGAGATTCGATCACATAAGAAATGATAGAGTAAGCGAGAGGGTGGGCAGTAAGAGGAGTATGTATGAGAAAGCTGAAGAGGGTGTGATAAAACAGATTAGAAATATGGAATGGATGAGTGAAAAAGGATGACAAAGAGGGTATACATGTTAGAAGTGGAAAGAACAAGGAGGAAGAGGAAAACCAAAGAGGAGATGGAGTAAAAGATGTTTTGAAGGCTCGGGGCCTTAACACGCTGGAAGAAGTGAGACATGCAAGGGAGAGAGAGAAGTTGGGCACCTGATCATGCAGTAGGGTGTGAAGAATGCAAGGGATAGAGAGAAGTAGAGCAATGTTGTTTACATGCTGTCACTGGACTGAACCAGAGCCTATGAAGCAGTCATGGGAAACCACAGAAAGATGTGTGGGGCCTGATTGTGGATAGGGAGCTCTAATTTTGGTGCACTACACATGACAGCTAAAGAGAGTGGATGTGAGTAAATGAGGACATTTCTTCATCTGTTCCTAAAGCTACCTTACTAATGCAAGAAATGGCAAACATGTATGAAAGAAAGAAAAACATACTAATAATAATAATAACAATAATGATTATTACTCCCTGCATATTGTAGAATGTGACTAAGAGTGACATGAGCAGAGGGCTGTAAACCCTCTTATTGTTTTTTTCAACTTGTAGTAAAAGTTGGAACAGGAGAAGCCAAGGTTGTATGGTAAAGTACAGGTGACTGAGAATACTTGGTTTAAAGATAGGTATACATGAAGTAGGAAAGATGGTAAGCAGACTCTTGTAGGGATTTGTACTAACTGATAAATGAGCAAAAGAGATACTATCGCTGCTGGTGGGATGTCTGATCATTACCAAGTGGAGGTGAGAGTGAATTTTTGTAGATACTTTTAGAAAAGAGTAAATGATATGGGAAGAAAGACGGTGGTGAAAGTAAGCAAGCTTGGAAAAGGGGTTTGTGAGAAGAGACACCAGGAAAGATTGAGTGTAGAAAGGCAAAAGGTGAAAGTATATAAAGTTATAGGAGTAGGTGAAGATGAGAGATGTTTAGGGAAGCACAACTGGCATGTGCTTGAGTAATGTGTGGCATGCAGAACATCGAAGGTAGGCAGGTAAAAAGGGTAGTAAGTGTTGGGATGATGAAGTTAAGTTACTAGTGAAGGAGAAAAGAGAGGTGTCTGGGCATTCCTTTCTTTTGTGGTGGTATAACCTCAACTCACTAACAATAACACTGGCAATGTCTGGTGAATAAATTCTTTGTTTTCCTTCATTTCTGCAGAATTACTTGTTATTTCAAGGATTCCACAAAAATATATGTTACAGTATAACCAGATCAACCTGGCTGGAGCAGAAATTTTAGGGCATATGTTTCATATGTTGCAAGTTCTATGATGTTTTTTGCACAAAACACTCCCACACAACACACTCCTACACACCGCAACAAATTACTTCTCAGTTTGTATCCCTTCCACTAGCAAAATACATTTTGATTCAGATTCTTCCCACTGGCTGTCAACTTGAAAAAAAAAATTCTAATAGGTTGCACCACCTGATGATGAGGTCATTTTGCAGGCACCTTGGTCAGCAATTCTACCCATTATCCTCCCTAAAAACAATTATAACCATCCTCTTTTCTTCATCAGTTATTCGTCTCTCATTCTACAGAGCCACAGGTCTCTGCATATCTTGTTGTAAGCAACTGTAGGAATGCTTCTTCAAATAAAACTACATGTACCTACTGTGGGAATTAGTTTACAGAACTGAGGTCCTGCCCCAGCCTCATATGTAACCAAAGGGTAGAGATGCCAAAACATGAATACCTAAGTTACTTACTTAAAAGAAAAGCGTGATCCGCCATGTTTAGTTGGTGATGATGGGGTGATGGGAGAGTCTGGTCCACCTTCAGAGTCTGCAGAACTCTCATGATTGCAGTCCAACTCTAGCATACTTTTTGAGGCAAGCTCATTGGCCATTGCTATTGCTGAGTCCAATGTGCGTTGGTCAGCTGCTGAGATGGGCTTAACCTACATAAACGAGCAGTTTTGTGGGTATTATGAACAAAGATAAAACAACCAGTTACAAACATCCAAAAAATATGTATGAGGATTTTTATATGCAAAATATAAACAACAGGAAATAGAACAGATAAATTTGAAAGTTCTATGACAAAACATATTTCACCACAAACACTGATGCCAAAGAAATTTATTGATTAAACATGAACAATGATGAATAAAATACACAGATACACTTACCATAGCCTGCTTTTTCTTTGAGCCATCCTTGTTACTGAACTTAGAAGCCATCTCCATGATTTCATTTTTGACATTATGGCTTTCATTGTCCTCAAGCAGTGCCTGTGACTGCTGGGTTGGAGTGAGAGGTGACAATGAACCAGGAGGTTCTAAAGAAGATGGACCAGATGAAGCTGACCCACCTAGAGCCTTAAACACTTCATCCATCAGACTTGGGCCAAGATCAAAGGAACTGCTTCGAAATGGCTGTTAGGGATATAAAACAATATTTTTCTTTTTCATCTTAATAACATTCGTTCAATATCTGCAATATGCTCTTCTAATGAAGAAAATGATGGTGTGAAGGAAGACAAATTTACGAAACAATGGACTTGGTTCTGTACAGTGACTATTCAAGTTACTAAAAACACACTTCTGAACCCAGGAACACCACCACATCATCACTGCCCATATACAGGTATTTTCACAATGAATTTATCATGCAACATTTAACAAGCCTCAAGTCTGCATCAGTCACAGGATGAAAAAATGAAGCCTACTGTATATATGACATCACAACTACTAAACACTTTTCAAAACTAACGCATCCAGGAATCATCCAAAAGAAGAACAGGATTACTCTAGCCTACAAACTATTCCAGTTCAGAAATAAGCCTTCCACTTCTCATAGTGAGTTTTCTGCTCTGAACCTAAGAGCTAACTATATGCCTGATTGATCCACTGGCAATTCAGACTCAAGGAGGGGGAAACTAAACATGTACATCCAATGAATACTGCTTTTCCTTTACACATATCAGCAATTCACAAGAATTAAACTACAATGTATACTGCCCAATGAGGATCTAATTTTCAAATTGTTGAAAACATAAATCTCTCAGGGAAAAATAATACATTTTAAAGGATGAAAAAACATTTCTCTTCTGCATCCAGAGCCATATGAGCAACTAAGAAAGCACTATCTTATGTGAGAATTAAAACAAAAATTTCATCCCCTGAATGGTGTGAAACCTTGAGAATTCACCCCCTTCAACCACTATAAAACATACATGGTTGGCATATACTTATTTACAGGAACTAGGCCATACAGTGGCCTGTTCAAGCCTGTGACATTACAGTAAAGAGGCTACATGTCAAGGCACAAGTAACTTCCATTTTTCATTCTCTGAAAACAGTTACTGTCTGAAATCATCTTTTTCTTTTTTTTTGCAAAAGAGAAGAAGAGAGAGAGCGATTAAATCAATACTTAAAACACTTTGCCTTTGGGAGAGAAATGGCTTTATGGCTTTTCATCCTTCATAACCAATATATTTCATCCATGGACAGAGCCCTAAGAGCATCCATAAGGAAAAGGTACTTAAAGAAAAATTATGAAACAAGAGTTTACCCTTACTAATGACTTCCCTTCCAATTCAGACCATCCTCATCTAAAGGTGATGCATCCAAAGCCACACAGGGAGGTCAACCAGATCCACACAGGTATCATCAAAAAGGGTGCATGCTGAATACCAAAGATATCTCTCGCTAATCTCATCCAATGAGAGGTTCCCTCATAAGGCCAAGGTAGCACAGCAAGCCAGTTCCTGTCTCCTATGCAGTTGGGATGTATAATCCTACAAGATCCATATGGCTCTTCAAAGGTGCAAAATGTTTACATGAGTTTACATGAGAAAGACTGGGTTGTCTGTTTAAAAAAAAAAGTATAACGACAAAAAATGTAATTCTGGTCAGTAGTTTTTTAAACTATCACCGACTCCCTGCTGCTGCACATTAGCCTTCTACTGTTCCCATTACCACTTTCGTTTATACAGTTTATTTCTGGCGTTTTTCTCAGAGTATACTTGAATTTTTAAATATTTGTCTAAATGACTTTTGGAGGTATTTATAATCTTAGCATTCACTACATCTGAGCAACTTATTCCAGTGCTCAACACACCTATAAGAAAAGAAGTTTTTTCCCACGTCCATAATGTATACATCTTTCAGCTTTGAGTTTTACTCCATTTGTCCTAGTAACCGTATTTTCTTGTATTTCAAAAAGATATTCATTATTTACGTTATTGAACTTATTCTGAATTTTAAACACTTGGATTAATTCACTGCGAAGTCTACTTTCTTTTTAAGGGAGAAGAGAGCGAAACATTTTAACCTCTCTTTGTATGCCAGATTTCTAAGGGATGGGATGAATTTTGTGCACATCTTTGTACTTGCTCTAATATTTCTTAATCTTTTCTGTAGTTTGGGGACCAAAACTGGACTGCATATTTAAGGTGTGGTCTTACAAGAGAATTACAAATTGTGAGAATTGTTTCTGGTGTCTTATAATCTATGTTTCTGGCTATGAAACCTAACATTTGGTTGCCTTTTTTACCTGCTGCTGGACATTGTTTAGTGTACCTCAAGTTGTTGCTAATGATAACTCCAAGGTCCTTTTCTTCATTTACTTTAGTTAGAGAGTTTCCGAATAGTTTGTAGTCATAACGTATCTTCTTGCCTCCAAAGTGCATAACTTTACATTTGTCTACATTAAACTTCATTTGCCATCAGTTTGACCACTCTGCTAATAAGTTAAAATCTCTTTGAACATTTTGCAGTCCCACCTGTTTATAGCTCTACTTCCTAGTTTAGTATCATCAACAAATTTGGAGAGCTTAGATAACAGACTGGGTTCTAGGTCATTAATGTATATCATGAAAAGAATGGGCCCTAGGACCGACCCCTGTGGCACACCACTCATTACGTCTAGCCAATCTGAGGCTTCGCCATCTAATACTACATGCTGCTTTCTTCTCTGATCCATGTATAGAGTTTTTCACCAATTCCATATGCTCCTGTGAGGTACTTTATTGAAAGCCTTTTGGAAATCTAAATATACTACATCAGACAGGACTTTTCGTCCCGGTTCTCATAAATAACATTAAAAAATTCCAGTTTATTTGTCAGGCCGTATCTTCTATTGCGGAAACCATGTTGGTAGTTCAATATAATTTTGTGATCCTCTAGAAGATTGACAATTTTAACTCGCATAATTTTTTCCATTGTTTTACCTAACACTGATGTAAGGCTAATTAAGCGGTAGTTCAAGGCACACTTTTTGTCTCCTTTTTGATATACAGGAGTAACATTTGCTAGTTTCCAGTTAGTCGGCATCTGACCATCCAACAGAGATTTGTTGAATATTTTTGGTATGGGGTATATCAGCTGTCTCCTGACCTCCTTTAAAAGTCTTGGAGCTAAGTAATTTGGGCCATTGGATTTGCTAGGATTTAGTTGGTCCAGGTACTTAAGTTTTTCAGAGCTCTTTATTTTTCTAACCTTCAACTCTTCTTCATCAGATCCTCAAAACACTTTCATTGATTGCAGTATTCGAGATGCTTCTTCAATTGTGAATATGGAGTTAAAAGAATAAATCAGTATGATATCCATTTCCTTGTCGTCAGTAGTTAGTGTGTCATGTTCGTTTCGTAATGATCCAATTCCTTCTTTCACTGTCTTCCTTTGTCTTATATATTTGAAGAACTCCTTGGGATTATTCATAACTTTCAAGGAAATTCTTTTTTCTTCCTAGCATTTACTCTGTCTTATGATCTTCTTACACTCTGTTTGGTAAAGGATACTGCTCAAACAGCATACTTACAGACTTAAAGACTAATAATAAACAGTGATAAGTCTTAAGTCCATAGGTATGCTGTTTGAGTATTGTCTTTTACCACATTTTGCACCTCTGAAGAAATAGGGCAGATCTTAGTCAACAAGAAATGTAGAGTGAGTAACCCAAGGTCTAAGATAACACTAGATAAGGCTCTTGAATTTGCTATAATAACCCAACCTGTGATAAGGTTTACAGAAAAGGGTACAGGCTCATGATGGACTGCAAGGAATCTTCTTTGGTAAACACTATACAAACTGCTTCCTCTTGTACAAAAATGGTACACCAGCATGAGTGTGAGAACCTTATCTCTCAGGGTATGTCTTCACTTCTGCCACAGTTACAGGGTTAGGAAAAGAATTTTACTAATACATGATACAAACAGTATGGAAGCAATAAACAACATTCTGAATGAAAAAAAGACTTCAAACCTATTGAGGCTCCACAAAGGAATAATCCCACAAGTAATCCTAACTTCTGAGTAGACATTCTCCAATGGCATGCCTAGTACACTAGTCAGAAAGTGGGACCCACAATTCAGGAATTGTCCTTGCATTCCCTACCAAAGCCACTGGAATATGAGCTGATTATGACTTAAGTGAGATTCAATCAGAACACCATCAACATCATGGGTTACATGCACTACATGCAAATTAAATTCGTTGAGGTTCCATGATGGAAACAGCTCATGAAAAATCATTATGACCTCCCATAGGTATACACTCTCCAACTGGTTTATTGCTGGTACTCTTGTTGGGGCATGAGACCTTTGACTATGAGGACTGTCTTCACCTCCTATGAGATGCCCTTGACCAGTACACTGAGAAGCACATCAGTGAACTGATGACCAAGAAAACCCCAGTGAGGTTAGACAGAGGAAAATACTGATGATACATAAATTGTACTGGGCTTCCTTTGTGTAGATGTCCTCAGACAATTACCCCTACAAAATCTTCGTACACTGGTAATAGCTTGTGTTCCAAGCACTGAGAGCAAATTAGCTTTGCCATGTTTTGTGAAAGTAACAGCTCAAGAGGAGTCGTCAAGACTTGGGGAAGACACTCTAGTATTCGTCCAACTGGTGCATCACAATCACAGGTAAACTCATTAGGACTCAGGACCTCAGGACCTGAGGTCTGTCTGCACATCCCCCACCAGTGACAAAAGGATACTAAGCATTCTTGACTTAAGAAAAATTTAATCAGTATACCAGCAATATTTTGGGTTTCATGTTCTGAAGACAACCAATCATTTTCCAGAAAGAAACAATCACACGATGAATCACCATCACTTCTTCTGGGAAGAAACCCTTCAACTGGTTCCACTTGAACATCACTGTTACATTAGCTGGAGCTAATAATGCTTAGTTACTTGCTTTTGTTTGATAAGATGAATCAAAAGATGTAACTGAAGAGATTTTTGTGAACAACTCAAAGATCAAACACTGAATGCTGAAAGCTGACTCACTTTCCTGAACATTCAAAACATTACAGTCTTTTGTATGCATATGCCATAAGCTATTGATTTAGGTCTGTTATGCTTATATTTTGTCTAAAACTATTCTTATTAAGTTTAGAGAACATAATGGTTATTTACATTCATAAATATTTAAACATATTCATTCTGAACACTTTAGCCAGCAATAATAAGATATGTAATGAGTTTGTTAAGGTGAAATCCAGTCTTTCTATTTTAACAGAACAAAATTAAAAATATTTTGTAAAGCTGTTTATCTATTTACTATGTGGTTGTTCTGCAAGGATGCCAGTTTTAGATAAAAAAGATGATAAATAGCTGTATGGGGTGTGATGGGATGATTCATTTCTTTGATAATGAGTTGCAGTTAGACAGAAATGCTTGAGAAAATCACAGATGGGATGTTGTTAAACTGTTAAGCTATGGTGTCAGGAAAAAAATTAACATCCCATTAAGAGGGTCAAAGGTTAAAAAAGTGTGAGGAACATTGAACTAACAACCAAATATGCCAAAACCAACATCACACCAAAAATGAGTGAATTCATTTCAAAGTCCTCCACTTCTTGCTCCTAAATCCAAGGCTTATATTTAGGTCGCAGTGGGAAACAACATGAACTACCAAGTATCCATTTCCCAAAAAGCACTAAAACTAAGATAGCTGTCTTTTCTTTCTGCCTCACTAACATGTGGACTACTGGCATTCTGTCCACAAACATACAATTACGCAGGATTATTAAGTAGAAAAACTAGGCAGGAGCGTTAGGTAGAAGTAGTCATTAGGAACATTAGATAGTAACCTCTGCATACACTGCGCTAGACTTGCCCTCTGCCATTGGCCTATTAAGAGTGAGGCACTAACGGCTAAGAAGCGGCACTGGAATTCTTTAGTTATGGAGACTGTTGCCGTGGCCACCCTTTTGAGGAAGTTCCACTTGGAACAGGCGTCAGGGATACAGATAGGTAGATAATAAGATTGGTTCACCAGCAGACCTTCTTTAAGTATGACTTGAGATAACTCCCTTTTCCTTTTGAGAATCAAGGGAGATAAACTTAGGGATAACACTGTCTCTGTGCTAACAGGACAACAGTTGCATGTGCAGAAATATTGTTTTAGGGTAAGTGTCCACAAATGGAACATCCACTAAAACCATGTTCTAAGAATCCCACTCTACTGAATAAACATGCCAGTGTCAAAAATTGAAAGATGTTAGCACAAGGTCAACAACACAAGTCACGATACTTGTATATTTTTTTTCATGCATATTTGCCATTTCCCACGTTAGTGAGATAGTGTTAAGAACAGAGGACTGAGCCTTAAGAGGGGAAATCCTCACTTGGCCCCCTTCTCTGTTCCTTCTTTTAGACAAGCAAAAACAGGAGGGTAGGATTTCCAGCCCCCCCCCCCCTCCCCTTTTAGTCGCCTTTTACGACACGCAGGGAGTACGTGGGAAGTATTCTTTCTCACCTATTGCCAGGTGAAATGCAAAGTAAACCTGTTCAGCAATACTACTTGACCCAGACCATGTGGATTTTTGATCCAAATCAATCAGATACTTTGCATTAAGGAGAAACCTATTTTTGGAACGAACATCTATAACTAATGTGAGCAAGTTAGCCACCTATTAACTTTGTAACAAATTAACCAACCTTCACAATGGGTTAATGCTATTATTTTATTGAGATGAGTCTGACTAACAGGAAAGAAATTAGCATGTTACTAAACTTATACAAAGAGGTATCAACAAAATCTGTTAAATTTCCTCGTTTGCCTTCATCAGGTATCAAAAAATAACTTTCCTAACATTCATCTTTCTTGTATATTTACATTAACTCTGGTTACAGAATGTCTGTACTGTTTTCCCCCATCTTATCATATGAAGTGGTTAAAACAAACAAACTAATCAATATGGGGGTTGTGTCATACAGAGGAGCGGCGTGAATGCAGTCCTTAACAAATACTGCACACGAGTTAAACACACTGGATTATTTGTAGGAGTCAGCCTTCCTGGAACACAATGGAGTTCAGCCCAGGGAAACCACCTTTGACCATATGGTCCACATTTTTCTTTGCAAAATGTTGTAGCTATTTCTACTGTCACTATTCTGACTCGCTAATATATTTTCTTTTGATAAAGCAAGATATCTAAAATCATGTCAAAATATAAAACACCAAACACATAACCAAACAGAGCCTCACTGTCACCATGCTGTGACAGACGATGCCAGATCTGTCTTTTCATGTTCATTCCTACGACACAACAGAATTGTTGACACTATGTCATCACCACTCGTAAATAAAAACAATTATAACACTGGTTTTCTATTTGAAAGCCAAAAAACAAGGGTGTAGACACCATCAAATGATCCACACAGCACTGGCAAGAGCTAGTAAATGTATGGTGGGCTGCCCTTGCTAAATAACCTCTTTGTTGAAGTGTCTTGGGCCTAGGCAGGTTATTGTATAGTTGTTAAGTGCTTGTCAATGAGCATCCAGTGATCTCATACATTTGATGATAGTTGAAAGGGAAGAATTCTTGTGTATTCACCCCAGTTTGTGAGATAACATTAAGTTTTAATCCTCCATGCAAGATACTGCTCAGATGCTAATGGGGTTCTATCCATTGGATAGAAATAACACTCCAGGAAAAATATTAGAACAGTGAAGATCCAAGGGGTTTCTTGTAAGATATATGTTTGGGATTTGACCTGAACTTCTTATTGAATATTACTTTTGCTGATGACACATTTGTCTGAATTGCCTCAGATGCTGCTGATTTATATGGATTCATCTTGAAGCTGTGGTTGCCATGACAACCAGTCAAAACTAACTGTTGAGCAACCAAATGGAAACAAAGCCACCAGTATAAAGTGACCCATATCTACCAACTGCAAAAACTTAAAACTCTCATGTTTGGAAAGGTATTCATCAATTATACATGGGAATAATCAAAGGTTACCAGTGAGCTTACTAAGCTCAGTCATGCAACAAGCTACTTCTTTTACTCAAGATGATGGACCCTAGAATTACATAATCATCCAACCAGCTGCTCAAAGTTTACAGGTCTAACACAGTCAACACTTTCCTCTCCCACTCTATGAGTCAACCTTATGTCCTCCATTAAAGCAACTCGAAATGGGAATTATACTGTTCAAAACAGTATAATCACAAATATCTATGTTTGTGGACAGAATGCCAGTAGTCCACATGTGGATAATGCAGAGAGAAAAGGTAACTACCTGGGTCAGAGGAGTGCAACTTGACAACCACTAAGGTACTGGCTCACTACGTAAGCATCACTAACTCTCTTAATACCCATGAGGGTAGTACTAGTAATATACCTCCCTGGTCAATGGCTGCTTACTAACTGCTACCAATCAGATTTTATGTTTGTGGGTGAAAATTGCAGGGCAAAGGACCTGTGATTTATTTCCCATAATTTGATTCTCTTTTCAGTTCACTAATGTTAAGGGCATTATGGTACAGTACCAGCATATTGTATGCTCAACCCTAAAGATGTGGGTTCAGTCAAGTGGCAGAGAAGGGTTGGTGGAGCATCATATGCTCTTTGTGTATAATGTCAGTCACTCTGTCATGGTTTCCAGAATTCTAAACTAATATGACTACTTTCCTGAAAGATAGCCACTTTACCAGAAGCAAAAACCATGAGCAGGATGTTCGTTACTATAATAATCATAAAAAGAAAATTTTGGCTGCTGAGGTAAAGAATAATGAAAGCTTAGGAGAACTGCAGATTTAGACTCATTCACCATGTAACTGCAGGCTTGTTAAATTTGCTTAATTCTTCTTGTCATGTATTTTTTGATAAGGGTAAAGACAGAATAGAGAGGGAAATTTGCAAATCCAATGTTCATTACAGAAACTGTGCATTAAGTTTTTCGATATTATAGATCAATAAAGCTTGTCAATGGATACCTTCCATAATAAACAGTTGTAACAAACGAATTCTCAAAGATCAGTGTCATTTCAGATCTGGACAAGTTGAGACTAAATCTAGCCATTCAGGAGGCCTTATGATACCTGAAGTCTATGACTAACAAAGTAAAATTAAATTCTGGAATTACTGATCCTATGGCAACAAGTAGTCTTATAGCTGGGGCAGTCACTGCAACTTTATAATTAACATAAGGATTCTAATGGCTGTCCTAAAGTTGAATAACTTTTTACAACTCCCCATTTCTACCTTAGGCAAAGGCTCCTCTTCATCTGAAATTTCATGATATTCATGATCAGCCTGGTGGGATTGAGTTGGGCTGTCTGGCTGATCCTCACTTGCTGTGTCAGACCAATTGTGCTCTGCTGCTGGTCCTGATTTACCCTTATCACCAACCTGCAAAACAAATACATTTAACTAATCAAGACAACACTACTGTGTTTCAGATTGTGACACACCAGTATCTTCATCCTATTATCTTGAAAAATTTACCTTTCATACTTTTAAAACTTTGAAATATGATAACTTCTATATGAGAAAGGTGACATTCTGCATAGCCTTCATAAAAAAAGAAATCTGCTGCTGTGTTAATTTAATTTTTAACATTTATTTCCTTTTTCATGGAAAACTAGGGGCACAATATGACAGGTTCACCCACAGAAACTCTTGACAGTGGTGGACAGGGAGATGCAAAAGGAGTAAATATGGCAGCTGATTAACAGACACAGAGCATAAAGATCGATGTAGAGAAACAGAGGCCTTGGGTTATTTTTTTTTTTTTTTTCCCCGCATTAGCAAGGTAGCGCCAGAAACAGATGAAGAAAGGCTGCATTTGCTCACATCCATTCTCTAGCTGTCTTGTGCAATGCACCTAGACCACAGCCAACTATCCACAACCAGGTCCCATCCACTTCAAATACCTCGGTTCAGTCGAATGACAGCACATCAACTCCTGTAAACCATATTGTTCCAACTCATTTTATCCTATGCACATCTTTCACCCTCCTGCATGTTCAGGTCCCACTCATTCATTTCTTCCACCTCAAATTTGGTCTACCCTTCTCCTTGTCCCCTTCACATCTGAAACATATATCCTGTTTGTTAACCTCTCCTCAGTCATCCTCTCCATACGTCTACACCATTTCAGCTCATTCTCCCCAACTCTCTCAACCACTCTTTTTATTAACACACCTCTCTCTTATACTTTCATTACTAACTCAATCAAACCACCTTACATCACATGCTGTCCTCAACCATTTCATTTCCAACACATCAACCCTTCTCCTCACATCCTCATTTACAGTCAATGCCTATAATCCATACAACGTTGTTGGGATTAATATACCTTCAAACATCCCTTCCAGATATCGACCTCCCTTTCCACACATTCTTCAATGCTCCCAGAACCTTCGCCCCCTTACCCACCCAATGAATCACTTCTGCTTCCATGGTACCATTTGCTGCTATTTCCACTCACAGGTATCTGAAACACTTCACTTCTTCCAAATTATTTCCTATGAAATTCACACCCCAACTAATATGTCCGTCTACCCTGCTAACCTATTAACCTTACTTGCATTTACATTCACTATCACCTTCCTCCTTTCATAAACTCTTCCAAATTCAGCCATCAACTTCTGCAGTTCTTAATAGACTCTGCTACCAATTCTGTGGCATCACTCACTTCCCAAGCCCCCACCCTTTACATCAAAACTGTTAACACACTCAGGCAGCTCCTCCTAAAATACTTGCCTCTCTTCCTTAGCCCTTTCAGATCTGCAAACAATTATAATCAATCACCTCTCAGTATCAACTTTCATGGCTCCTTCTGCTCCAACTTTTAGAAATTTAGAAATGCATTAATTATCATATCATCTCAGGACCCCTAATCCAAGGTTTCTTGAAGCTTCAAGTGTATAGTAAAATCTGTAGTATAAAAAAGATGGACTCCTTTGGAGTGGGAAGTTCTTCAACATGACTGTCCTTCAATGATAAACCCTCACTGAAGGTGACTTTTGATTCACGGTGTAACCACAAGCAGGTGTAGTCTGGTAACATCTCATCAAAAGAATACTGAGAAGCTTTCCAAAATCAGAAATGACAGGTCAGTAACGGAAAATTGTTGGAAAGTAATTCAGGATAAACTCACAAAAGATGTGAAGAAGTACTTCTAAAACAACAAAGCTGAAGATATATGGAACATGATAAGAGAGGAACTGTAAATACATATAGTATAGGAAAATTTATAAAACTATGATAGTATAAAGGATTAAAAGGAGGGCCCTACAAAAGTAGAGCTCCCTTTCCTGTATTTCAGAAACAGAGAAACAAACAGGCATTCCTAGATTTGATATCTGTATACCAACATCAAGAAGAGCCAAAATTTTTATGGTAGTCATAAGACATTCTGGACATCACAGATTACCTACCCATCCACTACGACTATAACAGCTCCTCAG
The DNA here is from genome assembly GCA_038088735.1 of Panulirus argus. Taxonomy (NCBI): domain Eukaryota; kingdom Metazoa; phylum Arthropoda; class Malacostraca; order Decapoda; family Palinuridae; genus Panulirus; species Panulirus argus. Next base: position 14,583 of record JAYMFT010022775.1, read on the forward strand.
AAGCACAGCATGAGCAGCGCTACCAACAAGCCAAACCAAGATTACTAATAAAACTGTCTACAGTGCTACTATACATGATTAGCTAACATTAACAAACATTCTATTGCTTTTCATAATGCCAATGCTAAGTGAGTTTTTTGTATATTCTTTTTACCTGTCCATATGTGTGTCTCCACTGGCTGAGGGTATGCAGTTTTGTTCTTCAAATTAAAACGATGATGTGCATGTGACATTCTGGTAACCATAATTTAAAATTCAAAAAAATTATGGGTTGAGGTCAGCTGTTTTCAGCTGTGTACTAAGTAAAGTACCTATTTTGTGCAACAAATTAATGTTACAGTTCTCAATGGATTACACTAAAGCCCTAGAGATTTATGTAAGTATTAAAGGTAAGCATGTGATATTATAGTGAACATAAAAGAATTTTCATAATTATAATAATGTCCTTTTTTCATCTCTATTACTAAAATAAATTCTCATTTCCTTTTTTTCTTTCATTACTTGATCACCGTTTCCTGTATTACAGAGATAGAAGCAGGAAAAAAAGAGAAACACATCCACTCACACAAACATATATATATACATATATGAACATATTTGTACATATACATATACATACATACATCCATATGCATACACCTACACATACATATCAATATATATACATATGTACATATTCATACTTCCTCACCTTCATCCATTCCCGATGCCACCCTGTCCAACAGGAAACAGCACAAACACATGAAAGAAAAGAGAAAAGATAACATGCATATTCTCTTCTCTTCCCTCAAACCCAATTGCTGCCCCCCTGCATCAGTGAGGTAGCAACAGGAAACATGAAAAAAAAGGCTACATCCACTCGTACTCATTCTCTATGTGTCATGTGTAATGCACCAAAACCAGGCCCTACAGACCTTTCCATGGACTACCCCTGGCATTTTTATTTCCACATACCTCTCTTACCCTTTCATTACTTACTCGATCAAACTACCTCATACCACGTATTGTCCTCAAACATTTCATTTCCAACACATTCATCCTCCTCCACACAATGCTATCTATAGCCCATGCCTCGCAACCATATAACACTGTTGGACCTGCTACTCCTTCAAACATACCCATTTTTGCCCTTTGAGATAATGTTCTCTCCAGACATTCTTCATTGCTCATAGAACCTTCGCCCCCTCCCCGTCCTAAGACTCAAAATTTCTGTGTGAAGTAATCAACAGGAGCCAGACAATTCTTTTCCTCTGAGGCTTTGCCATCTATTTCTGAAACTTTCTTGCTATGGCAGGAAAGGAAAAAATGTATATATACTGAAAAATAAAAACTACATTATTAATAGATTAAACTGAAACACAGCATATCTTTCACAAAGACAGCTGAGATGTGTACATGCCATTATTTTGGTTACAAGCAAATTTTTTCAAGAATTTTATATTGATCTGGGTCATTTCCACAGCTATATTACATATCATGGTTATAAAAAGTTCTTTCAAGAATCACATGTTGATCTCTGTTATTCATAAAGCTAGTTTTTTACTCAGTATGGCTGTAAACAAATTCTTACAAGATCTTGGTCATTTTCTCAGCTTTATTAAAAAGCACAGTACCTATCTTCTATGATCAACTCCTCTTACAGTTTACAATGGATTAATCTGACACTCGGCACAACTGTTACATACATATTTATTATTATTATTATTATTATTATTATTTATTTATTTATTATACTTGATCGCTGTTTCCCGCGTCAGCGAGGTAGC
>JAYMFT010022786.1:0-16348 GCA_038088735.1 Panulirus argus
AGAGAGAGAGAGAGAGAGAGAGAGAGAGAGAGAGAGAGAGAGAGAGAGGATCTGTGTGCGGCATTTATAGATCTGAAGAAAGTATATGATAATATAAGGTTGACAGAGATCCCTTGAGGAAGGTTTTAAGAATGCACGGTGTGGGAGTGAAGCTGCTAGAATGAACGAGAAGTTTCTATCTAGAGTGTTAAAGCGTATGTACGAGTAGGGAGAGAGGTGGGAGTGAGTGGTTCCAATTGCAGGCTGGTCTGCGGTAAGGGATGTGTGCGATGTCACCGCGGCTTTATCACCCTGATGGTCGCTAGGTCAAGCTGCACAGCTTGGTAAAAGCGTCTATTGGGCATACTTCCACATTATAAACGCTCGAAGACGCTGATATTTTCGATTGTTGGCTATAAAATAAATGTAAAGACATTAATGACCCTGGCAGTTAATACGCAGTGAGGCTAAATAATAACAGAGCAGCCAAGAACGCAAGAACGACACAAGGCAGGGCAGTTACGCAGTATTGATAATAACGATACTTTATTCAGTCAGTTTGTAATACATCATACAAATCAAAACTCTTTGTGGATCCAGGGACCATGTTATGATACACACTCTCAGTCTCATACATACACAAGGCAAAAGAAAACAATAACGCAAAAGTACAGTAGCTAAAAGTATACGTATAAGTTAAAAGACGACAGGTTTGGTTCAGCGTCCTTATCGTTCACGGGTAGAAGGCGACGATGGCCCAGCGACCATTTTTAACTGGAAGAGATTATGTTGATCAGCGCTTGGAAGAACGACGAGTAATGTGACTCGGGTTCAGCCCCTAAAAAAAAAGGAAAAATGTTGCCGGAGGTAATTTCTTAGAATGAAGAATGAATTAGTCAAGGCTCTGAAGTAATCGGAAAGGTCGGTCGCTTTTGTTTTGCATCATTATTACTTTTTTTTTCGCGAACAATCGAGTTCATTTTAATCACGCTGAATTTCAAGTCGGGTGCGGAAGTCGCGCTATTTGTTAAAAATTCTAAGAGCTGTTTACCGTTGAATAACAAAAGGAATTCTCCAAAGTGAGCTAGAGATGATAAAGGCACTTTCCTAGTACAATTTGATTTATCTCATTTTTGTCAGGCTACAATTAAAGTTGGTCTGAGAAGTAATTGATGTAACATGGTGGCTGTTTCCAGAAAAAATAATACATAAAAATCATTAGGAAAAAATGAAATTTCTCGTAATATTTTGATAATGATATTGGGTGGTCATGATTAATGATACAAAAAATAAATATGCATAAACGCAAGTGACCCCTCACCATAAATATATACGAAGGTCACCAGACGTCACTGCTTTTTCTATGAAGCCACGGTGCGCCTGTCAAGCACTCCATGAGGCTAACTAGCCTATTGATTCTCCACAGTAGCTGTTGTGGTTGCCACTAGTGTGCTCATCAACACTCTCTCTCGCTGAGGTAAGTCCATCATAATGGTAAGAATAAAGTTGCTTTTGGTCTCTGAAGCCTTAACCTCCGCCAGTAAGGGACTTGAATTAACAGTCTTTCAGCTTATCTAAGAATAGTTGGTCACTTGTAGGGTGTGGGGGACATTGGAATGGGATACCCATACACACTGCAGACCAGTCCGGGGGGGGAAATTAAACTAGGACTTGAGGCATAATCGGGAGAGGTGTCGTCAACATCTGATACTGAAGATGCACACGCGTTGCTGCCAGACGTGTTCCGGGAACACTTGTTTACCAATGGCGTCTTAGCTGCTTCGTATCTTCCTTGTATATCAACTGACCGCTCTAAGTCTTCTATCTTATTCTTTGTATCTCCTCTGACGATGTGATCCTAACACGAAAGTGCACTTGGGAACTTACCGTGTTTCATTTTCCTCGAGGTTATCGGCAAATACTAGATCACGCACAGTACAGTGTATTATTGATATATATATATATATATATATATATATATATATATATATATATATATATATGGCCCTAGTGCCAACGGATATGTATGTCAGTGTAAAGATTAGCCAGGTCTAAACCTGGTACGTGCTCTTGTCAATGAGATCCCGTTCTCTGGTGTGCCATGACTTGGCGATGGTCAGGAGCGTAAGTAAGTTTCCTGAATCGACTGAGCTAAGCAGTTGAGTGAACGACTGACATTACTTGCTCCTCCTTAACTATGCGAGAAGTTTACAGTTCTTCCTCTTCGACAAAAAAAAAAAAGAATCCTTCTTTCAACTCCTACTACATTATTCCATGACCAACTCTTCACAATGTCGTCACAAACAGCCTCGTTTTAGGCCTATACCCAAAAGGGCTGTGTTGCCTATTTGTAGCCACTTGCACGGATGACCCTGAGGACCACAGGATTCAAACACTCTTGAGGAACAGAAACACCTTTGTTATGAACCATCGTGCAACTCCTCAACGCCTCCTCCCGACCCAGCTAGGTAAATAACGGTCGGTTGGCGTCGCCTGGGCGCGTCGGACCTCGCTGGCTGGCATCCTCTGCCGGCCTTCATAAACGCTCGGGTTTCCCGCACCGTACCGCGCCGCAGCTCACCCGGGGCCTGACCCGACCTGGCCACCACCATTCTGTCCTCGGCCAGATAACGCCGAAGGGGGCGGGGAGGGGAGGGGGGGAGGGGCAGACTCCCCCAAGCTGAAGAAATTTAGTCCACCCTCCCTTCCTGTGGGAGAGAGAGAAAGAGAGAGAAATAGCGACGACGGGTCCCCTCTCCCTCTCTCTCTCTCTCTCGACTCTCTGCAAGCGTGAACGTTTTTATGTACGTATCTTTCCCCGTGTAAAATGTTTTACGGCGATTAAAGCGCATCTCTCTCTCTCTCTCGCTTTTCCCTCTGCGCTCACTTATAAAATATATTACTCACCTGTATGACGCTCCCTGTATACACGCATACATCACTTTGGGGGGCGGGAGGGGCCGGGAGTCGAGACAGCCTCAGAGGGAAGTGTATATATGTGACGTAGCAATTAAGAGGCGCGTCTAAACCTCACATAAAAGCAGATTAGAACGGTTTATGGCAACAGGAAGAAGGACGGAGGGAAGACGAACTGCGGCAGCTCTCTCTCTCTGCCCCGAGAGATGCGAGCGAGGCTGCTGTTTATATATATATATATATATATATGGTGACATCCGAGGAATGTCATTCTACGGTTTGTAATGTAACTGTTTGCCGACAACCGACTCCGTTAGCACGCCAGTACGACCCTTGAGTAGGACGGTACGATCCTTGAGCACGGCGGTACGACCCTTGAGCACGACGGTACGACAACTGAGCACGACGGTACGACCCTGAACACGACGGTACGACCCTTGAGTACGACGGTACGACACTAGAGCACGGAGGTACGACCCTTGAGTACGATGGTACGACCCTTGAGCACGACGGTACGACCCTTGAGCTACGACGGTACGACCCCTGAACACGACGGTACGATCCCTTGAGCACGACGACACTACCCTTGAGTATGACGACTCAGCATCCCACCTCGCCCTTAAGGATCAGGTCAAAGGCTCGACTACCGTTTCCAAGGGGTTGTAAAGTCGTATCTCAAGGGCCAAAGCCACTTATGCGTTTTATCCTTAACAGGAGCCTGTCTTTCCCTGAAGTCTTGTGGCAAATGGCTCCAGTCGTCCAAACCTACGAGATATGAAAAAGGAAATAATATCCAAACCTGAAAACCCTCTTTCTGTTGGGGCTCTTGAAGCTGCGTTGCAATCAGCAGCAGGGAAATGCTGAAATCTTTTGGCATGAGAAGCTCCTCGATTCAGACTATTCTCCTTCCCTCCAGCAACGATGGTACAGCGTCACCAGAGGTGATTCGCGGTGTAACCTGATGCAGGCGGAGTACGGTAACACTGCTATGGTTCACGACACAGACGGTAGAACAGACATGACTATGGCTGTCTGACACATTCAAATTTAGAGACATTATGAATGACTCTGTTAAACATATGCAAATTAACTAACATTATTACTTAGAAATTGAGACTCTTACAGATTATTGCACATCAAATCTAAGTCAGTGAAAGCTTGCAATAATCAATGTTTCAGCTTTTTCTCAATACGGTCAGAGGCTTCAAACTCTGTGAGACATTTCGACTACTTTTCAAGGCAAAGCGAGACAACGAAGTTCCTTTAGCCTCTTTCAGGACCAGACTATAGTATCAAGTGCAGAAACAGAAACAGAATGTCAAACACTAACAAATCGTCAGGATTCTATAAAGTGACGTATTTCTACACATTCAAGACAGTTTAATGTGCTACAATTAACTGTATTTTAAACAGGTTTGAGGACAACTGGAACGTTTCAAAACTACACAGGTTTTGCCAGATGTTCTAAAGGATTCCCAGCAGATTTAAGCCACGGAGATAGGCACCTTTATCACTTAGGAGTTCCTTGCCAAGAACTCGACACCTGACCCCGTATCACATCTTTGAGACACGCCCTTGAGTGACCGTGGTACTCAGGGGCGTCGCCTAGCAGCGACTACGGCAGCAGCAACAGGAAGCCATGTAGGTAGGCCAGCCACGCCAGGAGGAGGACCAGCCCCCTGTAGATGCGGCTGTGGTATGCCCGATAACACGTGACGAGGGGTGAAGGCTGTGGTATTTGCAGTATTCATGCGTCGACGATACGAGACGCTCCTGTCATTCCCGGGCAACACGGGGCCCGCTGTGCGAGTGTGACGGGTCTCCATGACTCCGTGAAAGGACTCGACCGACGCTGGGCTTGCCACGTCCGTCGGGCCTGAGGAGTCGAGGTTCTCTTTCCACTCCGGGACAACTAGGACTTTCTGAAATGGTGTCGTTGACCTCGCTACACTTCGCGTGCCTCCCAACGGAACTCTTGCAACTCTTGTCTCCCACAGACACACTGGTAATCTGGAATAGATAGGGGTAACAAATGCGAGGGGGCTATACCAATACACAGAGCATGTGGGTCAAGACGAGAGGCAAAGGAAAGAGTTTGGAAGGTGAGAAACCCAACGTTGGAGTGACGGAGGTCTTGCGGTTTGTAGGTGGGCTTTCCTAATGCGAGCAATAGTCTGGTCCACCGTAGTTGATGAAGTTCTTTGCTTACGAGCCCGGGGAGTTGTGGGCAGGGATGAGATATCTGTAGAGTTATCATCCCAAGCAATGACTGCGGAGAGGAATGAGGATCATATACGCCTGTAGAGTTCCTTATAACGCCTGGCGGCATTCCAGACGCCCTTTCGCTCGAGGATCTAGTGGAAGACAAAGAAAGCTGGGATGACAGTCTGGAAGGCAATCAGGATCCCAGGACAACTTAGCGTAACAGAGAGGTTTGCTAGTTTCCACCGTGCTTCATCTAGACGGAGACTCAAGGTCTTGTGATATGCACCCTTCAGCGAGCTGTCATACTCCCTGAGTCTACTACAACTGAACGATTGTGATGTCTTCGGTAAGTAGGGTGATCTCGTTAGGTTAAACACCCGATGAAGAGGAGAAACTCGTCTTGGATGGTGTATGCTGTGAACTCTTGTCTTCTGTCCTTAAACATTTCACAATTTCATCTAAAATGACATTTATGGCACGGGAATCCAAGAGTACACCGAGAAAAAAAAGTTTTGACTCCCGGGTCAATAATGCCTGAAGCTCCTGGCGATAGTGCAGATAAGCTGTAAGTGACCTCTGGAACCGAGGTGATGGTCTTGCGTCTGGAAGGATTAAATGAGAGACCTCACGATGTCCTCAGCAAGTTCTCTCACAAGAGCGAGGTCAGTAGACAGGGACTCTGCTGTGTGGCGACGTCGTCCAAGAATCAGCAGAAGCCAAGCCCATACACGACTTGATAATCTCAGAATTACCTTAAAACACCTAGGGAGGGTTTTCTACTCCTCCCGATTGGTGGTTATTACTTTAGGCTTTAGGACATCCATCAACAATTACCTGGGTAATTAAGCCCGTTCATCGTCAAGTACAAACCTTAATATAACATGGCAGTTCTTAACGTGGTCAATGTAGGTCGATGGTCAATAAATGTGTTCTCACTTCATGCATGGTTCTCGTCCTATTCTCTATATTCACATAGGTCTTCAAACAATTAGTGACCATACGAAGAAATTACTTATTTTCTGTGTAAGATCCTAGTTCTCAGTAGTGACTGGGCAGCCCCATCAACTGTGATTTCTTTCACAATAACACTGATACGAATCTATAAAATCGTCCAAGTCAAATGAATACTTTAGTACGGTAAAAAAAAGTACTGCATATCTTAGCGTTCCTTGTCACATTTTTCTATGAATAACTTTCATAACTATGCAAGAAAGAGAGAGAGAGAGAGAGAGAGAGAGAGAGAGAGAGAGAGAGAGCACACACAGTCATTCCCAGGGAATCTAAAATGGATATCTCATTCGATAACTTTAATAGCATATTACAGTGTCCGACAATGTTATATACGAGTCGACAACCCTCCCCTCCACCAGCTCACGCTCCCTTGCCTCATACAACTCCACATTACCTTATTATATACACGGGTCATGGCAGGAGAGTCGCATGTGCCTTGCAACCACAGAGAAAAGATTTTTGACGAGAAAAATATCCGGGCTGTAAACCGTACGTAAAGAGACTCTCTCTCTCTCTCTCCCTCTCTGTAACAAAGAAAATGGCAATAGACCCGCAAGTAATAGGGGGGAGTGAGTCGGTCTCTCTCTTGTCTCTCGCCACCCGAATAACTCTTGTTCATTGCAACGGAGACAATAAATATAAATTATGGGGATACAGATGATATTAGCACCTGGTGTACGAAGCCAGACATATATACTGACTGAAAGGATGGGAAAGCATCATAACACCGTATATACTAAGACATATTTAGCCAAAATGCTTTGTTGAGATCTATGTTAGTATCCGCGAATAGATCTATATTAGTATCCGCGAATAAGGAAAATATTTAGCTTGAAAAAAGATACATATTTAGTTTGAAAAAAAAAAAAGATACAGTCTATATGGCAGGTGCTAAAAAAAATCCTAGTATCTTCACCAGGTTTGGACGATGTCGAATATTTCTGCTGATATAAATCAAGTTTAACGATCCACAGATAAGCTGCAAACTATCTTAAGGCGCACCGACACATGTACGGAAAGATAATGAGTTAGACAGGAGCTTAATGTTATATTGTACCAACAATGGAATATATATATATATATATATATATATATATATATATATATATATATATATATATACTAAGATAATGTATACGACAGTAGTTTAATGTTATGACAGTTAAAGAATGTAAAAAGAGAGAGAGGAATGCAGATTTCAGATACAGTAAGCTTTATAATCTGATTGACTCTGTTGATTTGATTCCATACGTTGGTCTGGATGCACTTGAGGCTTAGATGCTACTGTTGTTTAGGATTAATCTGCGGTGAAGGATTAGAATCAAGAGTTCAGTTTGTTTTAGAAAAATTGCTTGGATTTCGAAGATCTTGGAAATGAAATACGATTAACTGGTTGTTTGGGCTAAGACCTCTCAGCTACCAGGGCTGTTAAGGCCGTCAACGTCATCTCAAATCCACCGACCGAAAAATCTCTATACTCGTACGTGTGGTCCAAACTTCAGTGGCGAAAAGAAAATCTGTATCCTACTATATACCGTTGCATGAGGGAGGGGGCGTTGATGGGATCCCATGGCGCCGCTGCAGGAGGGAGGAGGCGTTGCTAAAGATCCCTCGGTCCTGCAGCAGGCGGGAGGAGACATCACTGAGATCTCGTGGATCTACTACAGGAGGGAGGAGGCGTTGCTGAGATCCCCGGGGTTGTGCTCTACGGCAGAAGAAGCTCGGCCGAGGCCATGTAGCGACTCAGGACGTTGTCAGGCGGAGGCGCTAACTCCCTTGTGTCCGTAGGTGCTCCGAGCCGCTGACACAGCGACGGCGTTGGTGGGCGGCACACGAGCGCTCCGGGCGCTCTGCACCTGAGGTTATTCAAGGCTCCAAGGTCATTCACGCTATTTGGGGCGTGAATTATAGCTGTAAACAGCAGTGTTACCGCCATCGCTGAAGCCCCACGCGGATTATGGCTAGAGGGGGCAAGAAACGGCTTGACAACGAAGCAAGGAAAGTGCGTCTCTACTTGACTCTTTTTTTCATTTTTTTCTTTAACGGTGTCTTCCCGCCTCGTCCGGCCACCAGGGACCGCACCATCGCTAGAGATCATAACCTAAGCAATAAGCGTAGTGGAGAAAGTAGTCTAGGAATTACCATCTGTACCACACGAAGAAAGTGTTATGGATTTTTCGATTGGTGGTATACAGCTTGAAGCCATAGCTTGTTCATGACGCTAAACGCCCTTTATGAACCCTGGGCAAGTTGATAAAGCCCATCCAACTAACCACCCGGACCTCATTCCGTACGAAAATCACGTTACAATATGAGGATTAACGACAGAGACGTAATGGATCATATCTCGGTCGTTTCCGATCTGAACTACAGGAGTCCTGGTGCTAAGGACCTACTACAGGTTAGTGTTACTGAGGCCCAGAGTTCACTTTCTAGTAGATGACACGAATGAATCCCTCTGCTTGAGGGGCGTCACACACTTTCCAGTCTGCCCGGAATGTCTTTTGTCGATGTCACATTAAATATTTCCAACAGCAGGTCTCACCAGAACATGAACAAATACTCTCATAACATTTAAATCATCTAAAGAATAGCGATGTTTGGGTAAAAATAATGTCATGTCATTTACTTTTGATTTTTACGCCATCGTTTTCTTTGCCTCATGCCACATTTTCTTTGTTGTGCGTGGGAGTGGGAGGTTGGTCGACGCGTGAGCCTAAGGAGGTTGGTCGACACTTCAGACGCGCTAGGATCCGAAATACTGGTCGTAACGGACACCCATTGCAACGGGAGTTATTGTTAGGGGTCCAATTAACTGGACAATTCCTACTACAGAAAAAAATACCTCACTGTAAGTAAGCGACAAACTGTGCCATCTACTTTCTATAACAATAAGCTGGACCCTGGAGGCCCACTTGGAGTCTACCACTTGCTCCTCTTGTTAAAGAATAAGTCTCTAGCAAAAAACAAAACTGAGATATCATGTGCTAGGATATTTTTTTCCACCGTCACAACTTCCTAAGTCTAGACAGCGTCATCAGTTTAGCTACTGTCATCCAATTTAGTTACCAATCCAGCTTTCACAACCTGGACAGTGTTACCAACCTAGCTTTCGCAACATAGACAGTGTTACCAATCTAGCTATCGCAACCTGAATAGTGTTACCAACCCAGCATTCGCAACCTGGACAGTGTTACCAACCTAGCTCTCGCAACCTAAGCAGTTTTACCAACCCAGCTCTGTCGTCGTCCTACATAGCAAGCAACTAAACTTTCTCATCCTAGGTAGCTAGAGTCCTCAGCATTACAAGACCCAGCTCTTTGATGTGGAAATATGCGATCACACTAAAATTGCTAATACAGTTAATGATCACTCTCGGAGAACAATTACCAGCACTAACACGAAGGTCTGAGGAGTTTTTGTCGCAGTCATTTCTGTTCCTTTTTTGTTCCCGTCCTTGCCCAGGTCATAAAGACTAAGTGAAAGGTATAAAACCCTTGCAAGTAACCACACTCCATGGTGGGTGGTGTTTTACCTCGTCTAAGAAAACGGATTTGGTTAAGGCCGCCCGCCTCTTTGACAATCCCAAAGAAAATGGGTGTACTGCGTGGAGACAATTATTGACAATCCTGTTTACAGGTGACTATCTCTTATCTCTATCTTTTTCGCTTTAAGAAGAGTAACTAGGAGGAGAATACTAACCAACTCTCGCAGCGTTTTAGAAGTTGATTACTAATTATCGATTACTTACATAGCTTTATGAAAATTATCAATCCACCAAAACTGCAGTACGCTAATTTACTAACTTTTCAGAAGGAAAGCTTGGCCTAAATGTATACTGAAAGTGTGTTTGGTTCTAGAATTATTTTGAGCACTTACAGAAGGTGTTCGAAACTCCCTGATTGGTGACTGTAACTTTACGTTGACGTGTTACATAACCAAATAACCAACCAACCGTATACTTGGTGTCTCCAAATTCAGTTTCAAATATCACTTCTATTTTTTCCAATTAGTGAATTATACTTGATTGTCTCATTTCAATTCTAAAATGATTTCCAACGTTATTTCAGAGGTTCAAGTCAAAGAACATAGCACTAGGTAGCGACTGTATAGTGTTTAATACATACTAAGAAAATCAAAGTACCAACCCTACTGAAGAAACTGGAGTGTCATTACTCAGCTCCAACCGCATCGCTCATAAGGGTAACGAACTTATTTTGTTAACTGGACATAAGATCACTGCCATTGAGCTGTCACCCTAACGGGAATTCAAGTTGACTTGGATGGGAGCCAGAGCACTGTGGGAGTGGAATTGACACTCATAACCAAAAGGTCTTTGACTTGCAGAACCAGAACTTTATGGGAGTGGAACTGACTCTCATGGTTAAGAGGTCTTTGACCTGCAGAACCGTCTTGGTCTTAGGAATAATGTCACCAGCTGCCGGGTTCCTAACCTCTTCAACCTCCCCACGGCACGTCACTCAACGTGTCATCAGGGGTTTGAGGGAAGCTAAGGAGGTTCTTCCTATTGCTTGTGGGGTCACAAATTGGGCGAATACTGAGCGGAGATCGGTGATCTCCCTCACCCACTCCTACAGCGGAGGTAGATGGAGTAGCACGTTCCATTTCAACGGGGCTAAGACCCCGCTTCAAGGGGTTGAAAAACCCCTTACCCCTCAAATGAATAAAACTATTTAAAAAAGTAATTCCTTCAAAAGGAGACGAGTGCTTGTTGGACAACAAGGTATCTCCAAGCAGGGCCGGTCGTCCGAGGCCGGCTTGGGTACCACCCCCGTGTACACACACCGTCCTCACGGGGAAAACACACTCACTCCAGTACAGCTTATTGAATCTGGATCGTCTCCTCGACAGTGCCAGCGGCAGCACACACGTACTTCACTCATCGCTTTGGGTCATTCACATCGGGAAGGTGAAAGAAAAGAAGAAAAAAAAAAAAAGGCGAAGGAGAGGAACCATTAAATACTCCAAAGTAATAAACACACGGGTGTGGCCAATAGGGGAATACAAAAGACCACTGTGTGAGATGAATGGAGCAAAGCACGAGTCTTTCATTGACTGAAGTAGACGGGAAAGCAATAAACCGAACAGAGAATACTTCCTATTGGCTGCTGGGCACGCTACGCCCACTCTGTCTGACCCTACTACGCTTGGGGGGCGCTACTACTGGCTTTCTGCTAAGACTTAAGAGCTACGCCTGCTTGTTAGAAGCAACGTGAAAGTTCTTGTTTCAGAAGGGCATCAGTCAGCGGTCACTACCTTTCGCATTTTATACGACTGGGTTTGACAGTACTGATGACGTCGTCTGTCAGGTCATCTCTGGTCATGTTTCTTTGACAGAGGCTGAGACGTGCGTATAGGCACCTTCCATCCATCACGCGCACTGCACGTGTCCTTGATAGCGAGGTGATTGTGGTGGTAGCGGTGGCGGTGGTGGCGATGATGCCATCTGCAACGCGTGCGGTGAACCCTGCAATCTTCATCCGGGCATGAACATCTGTAATGAGTGTTATGAGGTCCTTCAACGGAGGAGCCCCTAAGGAGTGCCCAAGCTGGACGAGCTCTCCACCAAGAACTCGAACGAAAGTGACAAATACAAGTGAGCGATGGATACACACCAATACCGACGTATGTGAGAAACAGAGGTACTTGGATACAGCCCTTTGATAACTCTGACATCCATGATGGCGCTTTGATCAAACGATACTTCCGCATGGAAATGTCTGCTTCCTACAAAGCTGAGGAGAGTGGGTACTTGATCAATGCATTTGTGAGATCGTCATGTGACAAAGGGTAGAACAGAATACAGCTGATCACCGCTTATGGGAACACGAAGATAAGCAACTAAATAATAATGATAATATGAATGATAATGATAAAGATAATAATAATAATAATAATAATAATAACAATAATAATAATAATAATAATAATAATAATAATAAAAAAAAAATAATAATAATAATACTAACAATAATAATAATAATAATAATAATAATAATAATAAGAAGAAGAAGAAGAAGAAGAAGAAGAAGATAAATAGTAATAATGATAACACAAGATCCTAGACATCAGTCCACTGAAGACAACCAACTTGATCTACAGTCTTTCACATTCAGGTGTGGACTGCCAGCTTCACTGGGTAAATTACAAAGCCATCACCACCGTCTGGGGAGTGCTGCAATGACCTAGAGAGAGAGGAGGTAGCTCTCACGCAGCGTATGCTCCAGAAGAACGAAAGAACTCTAGCCAGAGAGAGATGACCTGTGAAAAATATAATCGAAATATGACAAAAGGAAGCAATTGGTCACGGAAGCCATTCTGATACGAGAATATTCACCTGCTTCTGATAGCCAGGTGAACTGATGGATTACTCTGAGCCTAATGCGCCAACCAACAGCTCCCTGTCATGGAGAGACGGAGCGAGCAGAAGACAGGAAGACCACCTCCCTTGCCCGGCGCCTTACTTTTCCGTCCGCCCTGTTTAATGAAACGAGCCAACCTTAATTTCACTCACTATCCAACCACCTTGTTGAAGACACTTCCAGTCATATCAGAGGATGAGAAGCCGATATCCAGTCGCATGAAGATGGGACGAGGTTTCCCAAGTATCGCCATACGATTTCCTCAGCGAGTCGTTGTGGTCTTTTGAAGTGAAATCAGCTTTGGAAGAATCAATTATCAGCCTCACGAAACAGCAATCATAAAGATGTACTGATGTACTGACGTACATCTAGGATGCTCGTGAATGATAAATATACTCTGAACTTTAACAAGAAATGTATGAACGAACATACTGCGCCAACACACACACACACACGGTGATACCTTCGCTCTGTGAAATGAAATATTACATATAATTATGATGAGACAGTCATTACAAGTTTCCGGCATCGTGCAGTAATTAAGAGATTACTTGATGAACGCTCTATATTTTTGTTTACTCCTGAGGGGCAAAAACCTTCCTCGTGCGTGTCTCCGGTCTTGATTTATGTCTCCAAGTTGATCTGCAACGATCAGTCATATGTCTCCAGGTGTTCACTGAATGAAACGTGAGCTATTTATAAGCGCCGGACCCAACACATGGAAGCCGTTGCTGATAGATCGGTGGCCCTCTTCCTGGGCAACTTACGATATTTTGATGTACTATTGGGTACAGGGATTTTTGCCCCATGGGACGGGTTGGGGCGATTGGGGCGGGGCGGCTGCTCGGGCGTGGCGTTAGCCCCAGGAACACAGCTGCCCCTCGGCCATCTGTTCCCTCCTGAGGGAGGAGCAGTGTGGCAGACCCATACAACCCAGGCCTTGATACCCCACCAGAAAACAACTCAGTTCTTAACACTACACTCGAGTGGGTCCTTACATCGCTGGCTTCCCTCACTCCCATTCCTAGTCAGGAGGGTGACTGACGGAGGGAAACGCTGGCGGAGCCGAAGAAGTAACGTAGTCTGGCACGTGGTGACCTCCCGCTGAAGGTGAAGCAGGCTTCTCAGGTCAAGGACCTCTGTCGACTTAGGATACCTCACGAGTCTGTACCGCTGTCCGTGAATCCTCGCAGGGGTGCTTTACCTTCTGCAGGTGACCTTGCGGGCATGGAGGGCTCATGATGTCACGGATATGAAGCCTGAGGATGTCACAGACGTCCGGCTTCATTACCTGGCTTGTCTGTGGTGACCGAAATGAAAAGAAGAAGGCCCCTACAGTTGCCCTGACTTTCGGCAAATCTCTCTTAAATAATTTAGAGTTGCTTACAAATTGTGTAATTTTCAACCGTGCATCCAGCCCTTCTAAGATGCTTCAGAATGTCGCAGTTGTGGTCAAACGGAGACGCGTCGGTCTCCTTAAGCTGCGCTGTCACAACTTTTCCGACAATGAGCACTGTGGTGGCAAGCGCACGTCAGCAGAACTTAAATGTGTTACCTGTGCGGGCGACAGTCGTACTTTCTGGAAAGGGGTGATCCATGTGGAAGAAGGAATTGGAATTGCGATTGGTTAAGGTGAGTGAGGACATCTCTAACACAATGCCCGGGAAGAAGGTAGTAGAGAGAGGCCACCACTGAAACGCGTAGACGTGATGAATTCATTTGTGTCAATTCTAAGAACAGAGCCTCAGATACGCACTACTGAAACCCGGACTAAATAAACCTCAGCCTGGCTCAAAGCCTCCTGCTTCGTGCCCCTCCACCCTCATCGTTGCTGACTCGCCCACGAACTCGTCCAAATCCTCTGACTACGCGCATCTGCTCATCCTTCTCAGACATGTCAAGTTCAGAACCAAAAGACAAAGGGGACTGGCCAATCTAAGCTAAACGAAACTTGACGAGAAATCCTGGCACATCATCGTTCAAACGGGCCCCACAAGGCTGGACTCTGCAGGGAGATCCCACCTCGAAGTACAGTCGCTCGATTCCTTGGAAGACAGAGCGCATCCAGATGCCTGGGGGGAGGTCCCAGCGAAGCGCTATGGCCGCCGCCATATATCTTAAACCAGCATCTTCACTATGAGACACTGGGACAGTAGGGAACTCGGGAATAAAATACCACAAATGCCTAGCACTCTCCTTACACACAGGTCATCATCCATTATCTGTCTTTACTAGAGACACTTTTGAAAGCGGTAATCGACGATTGTGACGTCCTGGAAAACTACTATTCGTAATGAAAAGCCGAAGGGCGTAGGGTGTTAAGCTCTACGCTTAGAATCGACGGCATCTGCAATGACATTTGATGGCACAAATACAACATCTGTATCTGCATGGTCCACATATCATTCCCCGAGTAGTCTTCCTGATAAATACGAACTTCATTTAGTTTTTAAACAACTAACTATTAAAAGACAAAACTTTAAGGGCTAGTGAGAGACTGTATTAGACTGCCAATATAGCGGTTCATCTCACACCTGACGGTAGCGTGACTCGTGTAAAAGATATAAAAAGTTCTTTTGTGATCTATCAGGAAAGCACATCGAAAAAGACAACACTAGGTTTGTATTAGCGGTTGGCTGGCATCTTATTGCTATTACATGATTTTCCTCTTAATTAATTCAAGATATATCAAACTTACAGGGAATTAAGTTATTACTTTCATCTACTCTTTCGTGTTTAAATAACGAAGAAAAAAGTCAAACGATAAAACGTTTTCATTTTGGACATATCGAGATCTTTTTTCCTTGGCATCAAATTGCTTTCACAGTTTACTATTCTAAGGCGGTGTGACCTGCGCGTCCCCCTAACCCGAGCAGCAATGTCGTGATAACAAAGAGGTTTACAAACCAAGTTTTACTCCTGAAGGTTTACAGGTATGTGTGGTATACTGTAGACTAGTTTAAGACCAGAGGCGGTTAAACACCTCGGCTAGCCCTCCCACCGACCGCCCTGAGCGGCCAGGTTCACCACCGGCAACTGTCTGTGGCGGGTAGCCAGGCCGGATGTTTACGGACCACCTTTTCCACGTAGCCATTCATTCATGTGTTGGATTATACAACCTTCTCTCTCCCCCTCCCCCCCCCTTCCATTCATTCATACATGTAGGTACGTATGTCTGGTAGATGTGTTGGCTATCAACAGTTGAGTGGTGGTAGTTATGCCAGAAATCGTTACGCAGGAATAAAGTTATATCTAATTAGCATAGAAAAATCTAACTAACTGAAATATGGTAAGTTACACAAGCGCCACACCTCATCGCCCGCTAATTGGTTCACAAAACCTTTCCACATTCCTCTACCAGTTTTCAGCAACTTTTCAACGTGTGTATGTGTGTGTGTATGAAATATTCGACCAGATCTAACTTCCGACCAACTTATGTATAGACGGCAAGTCACTAAAATCATTGTTTCTTAATAGATGTGGTTTTAGGCAATGTTTAATCTCTTAATTATTCAGAATAAACCAAATCTTCCCGTTGCCGTTTTTCCTTCTTATTTTCACAAGGATGTTGTTAAATGTGCGGTTATGTGACGAATGAAGAATCTAATATTTATGAGCATGATTAAAATCTTGACCATAAAACTCTTGCGTGTTTAGTGATATGGCGGTCACCATCCGCTGACGCTTGTTTACCAATGGCGTCTTAGCTACGTCTCTTCCTTGTACGTCAACTGACTGTTCTATATCTCATTTTTAGTATCTCTCCCGAGAGTGTATGTGATCATTACACCAAAATGCACTTGGGAACTTCTCGTGCTTCATTTTCCTCTGGATTTTTTGCATATATATATATA
>JAYMFT010022797.1:0-16347 GCA_038088735.1 Panulirus argus
CTCCATTCAAACTCAAATCCCAACTAACTTGTCCCTCAACCCTGCTGAACCTAATAACTTTGCTCTTATTCACATTTTCTCTGAGTTTTCTCCTTTCACACACTTTTCCAAACTCAGTCACCAACTTCTGCAATTTCTCACTCAAATCAGTCACCAGTGCTATATCATCAGGTAGGGGACAAAGAATTATACCTTTATATTCCATGCTTGTCACAGAACGCAACTAAAGGGGAGGAAGCGAGGGGATGAAAACCCTACTTTTCTTGCATTTCAATTTCTAAAAGATGTAAGAGAAGGAACCAAAAAGGGAGTGCTCATCCTCTTCTAATGCTCAGGCTGGTGTGTCTCTATGTGTGTAGACATAATCAAGATGAGAAGCAGGGAGAGATAGGTAGCATGTTTAAAGAAAGATACCTGGACATCCTGGCTCTTAGTGAAACAAAGCTCTAAGGTAAAGGAGACGAACGGTTTGGAAATGTCTTCAGAGTAAAGTCAGGGGCTGTTGGGAGGACATAACATAACGAAAGAAGCAGGACTACTGAAGCAGGAGTTGTAGCAGTGTTTGAAAGTGTGTAAGGAGGTGAATTCTAGATTATTTTAGGGAAGAATGAAAGTGGATGGCAAGAGACAGGTAAGCACTTTAGCACCTATGCACCTGGCTATGAGAAGAAAGACCATGGGAGCAGCTGAGTAAGTGTGTCAACAGTTTTGATGTAAGAGACCTGGTACTAGTGATGGGCTATTTGAATGCAATGGTGAGTAATGTGGCAGTTGAGGGTACAACTGGGAGGGCATGGGGCATTAAGTATTATGAATGGACAACATGAACAGCTTGAGGGGCTGTGTTCTGAAAAAGGATTGGTGATTGGGAATACCTGGTATAAAAAGATCATACACAAGTATACATATGTTAGTAGGAGAGAAGGTCAAGAGTCATTATTGGATTACACATTAATCGATAGGCATGTAAAAGGGAGACTTTCGGATGTAAATGTGCTGAGACTTACAGCTGAAGGGATGTCTGATCACTATCTTGAGGAGGCAAGGGTGATGATTTGAAGAGTTTTTTGAAAAAGAGGAAACAATATCGGTCAGCAAAAGAGAGTGGTGGAGTAAGTGAGCTTGGAAAAGAACCTTGTGTGAAGAAATACCATGAAAGAATGAGTATAGAATGGCAAAAGATGAGAGTACATGAAGCAAGAGGAGTGGGTGAGGAATTGGAGGTATTCAAGGAAGCAGTGCTGGCATGTGTGTAAGATGCTTGTGGCATGTGAAAGGTGGGAGGTGGGCATATTAGAAAGGGCAGTGAGTGGTAGGATGAAGAAGTAAAGGTGCTTGTGGGGGAGAAAAGAGACGTTTGGGATAAGAAAATGAAGTGAAAAGGAGGTTAATAATGTGCAAAAACAAGAAAAATACAAACATGGTGAAGGGGACAGAAGAGAAAGTGGTAACAGGTAGTGAAGAAGTGAGGAGGAGAATGAGTGAGTACTATGAAGGACAGCTGAATGCGTTTGATGATAGGATGACAGATGTAGAGTGTGTGGGTCATGGTAGTATGTGAGATGGAAGAGTCATGGAGAGAGGTTTGGTGAAGCGAAAAGAGGTGGTGAAAGCCTTATGCAGGACGAAATGTGGCAAGGGAGCTGGAGTGGATGGTATTGAAACTGAATTTGTTAAGAAAGGGGGTGACTGTGTTGTCGATTGGTTGGTAAGGATTTTTAATGTATGTATGAATCATGGTGAGGTTCCTGAGGATTAGCAGAATGCATGTATAGTGCCACTGTATACAGGCAAGGGGGATAAAGTTGAGTGTTCAAACTACAGAGGTATAAGTTTGCTGAGTATACCCAGTGAATTGTATGGGAGGGTACTGATTGAGAGGATAAAGGCATGTACAGAGCATCAGATTAGGGAGGGTCAGGGAGGTGTCAAAAGTGGTATAGGATATGTGCATTGATTTTTGCTTTGAAAAATATGTAAGAGAAATGCTTTAGTCAAATAGATACATTTGTATGTGGCATTTATGGATCTGGAGAAAGCATATGATAAGGTTGATAGAGATGCCTTGTGGAAGGTCTTGAAAATATTCAGTGAGGAAGGAAAGCAGCTACAATCAGTGAAAAGTTTATGTCATGTGTGTAAACTTTGTGTACGAATAGGAGGGGAGGAGACTGAATGGTTCCAAGTGGAGGCTAATCTGTGGCATGTGTGTGTGATGACACCATGGCTCTTTAACATTTATGGATAAGGTGGTGAGGGAGGTAAATGGGAGAGTCTTGGAAAAGGGTCAAGTATGCAGTCTCTGAGGATTGAGAGGCCCTGGGAAGTTAGACAGATGTTGTTTCCTGACGAAGTGAGGAGACTAAATAAGTACTTTGAAGGACGGTTGAATGTGTTTGATGATAGGATGACAGATATAGAGTGTTTGGGTCGTGGTGGTATGTAAGATGGGAGAGTCATGGAGAGTGGTTTGGTGAAGCAAAAAGAGGTGGTGAGTCTTATATATGATGAATTGTGGCAAGGGAACTGGAGTGGATGGATTTGTAATTGAATTTATTAAGGAAGGGGGTGACTGTGTTGTTGATTGGTTGTTAAGGATTTTCAGTTCAATTGTAATTGAATTTATTAAGGAAGGGGGTGACTGTGTTGTTGATTGGTTGTTAAGGATTTTCAGTGTATGTATGGATCATGGTGAGGTGCCTGAGGACTGGCGGAATGTATGTATATTGCCACCATATAAAGGCAAGTGGGATAAAGGTGAGTACTAAAACTACAGAAGTATACATTTGTTGAGTATACCTGGTAAGTTGTTTGGGAGGGTACTGATTTAAAGGGTGAAGGCATATACACAGCATCAGATTGGGGGGGTCAGTGAGGTGTCAGAAGTGACAGAGGATGTGTGCATAAGGTGTTTGCTTTGAAAAATATGTAAGAGAAATGCTTTAGTCAAATAGATACATTAGTATCTGGCATTTATGGATCTGGAGGGAGCATATGATAAGGTTGATAGAGATGCATTGAGGAAGGTCTTGAAAATGTACAATGTTGGAGGAAAGCAGCTACAATCAATGAAAAGTTTTTCCTCAAGGGTGTAAGCTTTGTGTACGAGTAGGAAGAGAGGAGACTGAATGGTTCTAAGTGTAGGCTGGTCTGCGGCAAGTGTGTGTGGTGTCACCATGGCTCTTTAATTTGTTTATGGATAGGGTAGTGAGGGAGGTGAATGTGAAAGTCTTGGAGAAAGGGGCAAGTATGCAGGCAACCTCTCAAATTTTGGTATGCGGTCTGTATTTAATCATGTCCTCACTCAATACATTCCATTCATCTATCATTCTTGTGCTATAAAAGTATTTCTTTTCTTTTATGTTCTCTGGTTGCTATATCCCTATATTTCTCAAACAACAGTCCACTGTCCACTTCAATGATCTCTCAAAAAAGCTTAAAGGTTGTGATCACCTATCAGTCTCCTTTCTACTAAGGTGGGTAAACTTAAAGCCTCCAGCATTTCCCAGTAATTAAGCACTCTTAATTCCAGTGCCATCATTCTTGCCCTCCCTGGACCCTCTCTGTGAGTTCTTTCAGCTTCCCTAAGCACAGTAACCAAATCTGAAAAGTATAGTCTAGCTCTGGCCTTTTGAAGGATAAGAAAGTGCTAGCTAATTATTTCCTAATCCATATTCTTGAAAGCTATTCTAATATTTATTTGCCAGCTGTGTTGTCTCCTCAACACTTCTCCTAATATGGAACTCTGGCAACATGGCAATAAGTTACAGACAGTATCTACTCCCAAGTCCTTCTCACAAACAGAATCATGAAGCTTATTTCCTCTTAGGAACAATCATATTGAGCCATCTTTCACTGTCCCATTATCATTATACTTGCTTGCATAGAATTTCATCAACCACATTTCAGACTAACTATGGAGTCTGTTTAGATACCCTAGTCAGAAGTGAATGGGACAAGGAGAAGGGAGAGACCAGACTAGAGATGGAAGTTACAGAGTGAAAAAGATTTTGAGTGATTAGGGCCTCAACATGAACGAGGGTGAAATGCATGCAAAAGATAGAGAGAACTGGATTAATGTGGTATAATGGAGTCGACGTGTTATGAATGGATCAAACTAGGGCATGTGAAGTGGCTGGGGAAAACCATGGAAAGGTCTGTGAGGCCTGACTGTAGATAGGAGGCTGTGGTTTGTGTGCTGAAAATAGCTGCTAAATGGATGTGGGTGAATGAGGCACGCCCTCGCAAAAGAGAGAAATGGCGAAAAAGTATGGACAAAAATATACTTATATACATTCTACTGATAATTACCCCAGGAATATTTTCTATAAACGATCCTTTCTAAAGACTCCTTAAGCCCAAGGCTGCACCATAAATCTTTCCACTGCTGCATGCCCAGGATCTAACCTTGGGTGTCTTGTGTTGATTTAGAATGAAACCTTCCTTGTGTGTTGGTTACTCCTTAGTCTTAGATCACCAGTCAGGTGATGTGACATCACAATGTTGATCAAAGAAAACATGGTCTGAGATGACCAACTTTTAAGTTAATCATGGTGTAACAGTCTTAGGTCACTCGTTACCATCTGAAAAGTCCCATCCTAAAATCCTCTGACCCAGGCAGCTGTTTTTTCTTTCTGCCTCGCAAACACATGGACTGCTGGCATTCTGTCCAAAATTTATCCTTGTCACACATAACACATGAACACACTTAACTCACATAACTCATTTTTAGTAACTAGACATTTCTGTAGAGAGCACTATGTGCTAGCCCTGCCTTTTGGCAAAATGGTAGGTGTAATGGTTGTAGTAGGTAGGAATATAAGACAGGAGCATTATGTAGATGGGTGGGAACATTAGGCAGGAACATGTGATAAGAAACATTAGGTAGTAGGTACTAGGAACATTTAGTAGGGGCCTTTGGAAACACTGCACTAAAGTTGCCCTCTGCCAATGGCCTGTTAAAGGTGAGGCACTAAAGGCTAAGAAGTGGCACTTGACTTTCACCAGTTATGAAGACTCTTCTGCCATGGCCACCCCTTTGAGGGAATTTCCTAGAGGAAATGGGCATCAGAGAAATAGATAGATGGGCATTTTAAAATCCCCCAAACCACTTAACTCTCCCTCCTCCAACCACCCTGTATCACTAGTGTCTTTAGTATCCAAACTCCTTGAAAAACTGACCTACAACAGAATAAACCAAAACATCCCAAATACACCCACACAGTATGGATTTGGAACCCAACACCCCACTACTGCACTGCATATACACTTCACACAACACATCCTGAATGTCTTCAACCAACCATGATCCCCATCATACACGATATAAATGACAACAGATATAACAAAAGCATTTCATTCCTTGACATATCCTCACACAAAACATATTTGACACCATCCTCCACAACAATAACAAAAAATTGTAGGCCAACACCTGGCTCCCAAGTCACTCACAAAGACTTCATAACCAAATTCCTCAAGCTTTGTAACAGCTGCCCAAGGTGCAATTCTCCTATCCTCTTCCTGTCTAATGCAAATGAACTCAGAATCACATCACAGCATCATGAATCTACTCACACAACAAAAATCATGCAACACTACATCACACTGTTAGAATGCTGGAGTGCCCAAAACAGAATGTCTGCATTATCACAGAAATCTACTTTCACCCTCATAACTCCTGATAGACATGAATCTAACCTTGACCTTACCTTCATCTTCAATGGTCAACCATTTCCACTCAACAAAACTATAATTATCCAGTATCTTTTATGACACACATGACATTCACTGGACACACCACAAACATTAACACAAAGGCCATAAACAAATCAAACAACTTCAGAACACTTACCAGTACTAAATGTGGGCAAGAAAAAGAATCCCTTAGTATCCTCTATAAACAATTCATCTGCTCCACCCTAAACTACGCATCACCTGCTGGTCATCCACCCTGTCAAAGCAAATATAATAAAGCTACAAACCAGACAAAACAGAGCACTCAGAACAATCACTGGCATCCTAGCTACCACAAGCAATCAACATCTGCACAACAAAACAAAAGTAAGTTCAATAAAATCCCACATTAATAAGCTCAGCATTTAGTTCTTTTCAACCACTATAGACCCTTCCCACCCAAACCACTCAATCCCAATCAGCAACCACTAAGCAAGAATTAAAAGCTTAATCCTACTTAAAGCTTCAACAACTTATACCTACATGGCCCCCCCTGCCCAACAAACATGACGATGGCAAAACACATACTAAATGAAATGACCTGACAGGCACTAAATTAAACCAGTCTTAAAAACCACTTCACAAACCTGACACTACACTCTCCAGGAATAAATAAGTTTTCGTCTAGGTTGCACTCTGGATACCAACCAAATTTTTAGCGATATAAACACCAATGAAACACACAAGACTCAATATTTCCAACAAGACTATTATTTCCAAGATGTAAATTCCAAGCTGATGACACTGAGCACCTACTCCTCATCTGTCCTATACCCATCCTACAAAAACACATACACATTAAACCACTTCTTGATCTGTGGTCCTTCCCTGAACAATGCAGGAGCCCCACAGACAGGTATCCTGGAGCAGGAAGGTAAAGGTATTTCATAATCCAAAGATCCCATTTATGAGGTTCCTGTAGCTTTGAGGCTGCAATCCATGGAGCAGAATGGAAATGACAGACTACTTCTGAGTTAGAAGTTTCTTGATGAGACTATGAATCTATCCTTCCACTGACAATGAGAAAGCCTCATCAAAAGTGACTTCTCATTCATGGTGTAACCTGTATCCACTAACCCTTAAATTTAACAGCACCCATGGTCTAAAATTTCCACCAAGCAGTGATGAAAATTAAATATATGAACATACAAATAAATATATAATAAATAAACAAATTAAGCATTCTTTTTCCTCTATGAAATGATAGATCAGCATTCAAATCCAACAGAAAATATGTGATAAGTGAGCACTAGGAAGAGATATGAATGATGTACTGATAGCTCCTGACATGACAGGAAAACATTGAGATGACCTTTCTTTGTTTCTATTTTGTTTGTTCTCCAGCTGTACTTACATGTAATTTCAAACAATGGCTTAGCATTAATGGATAGTAATATGAACATATCAAGAAATATCACACCTTCCATATCAACATAATAGCTTAGGAAGAGTGGCTGGCAAGTATAGGGAGAATATGGAAGAATTTGCTTCTTTCTATATAATGACAACACTTCTCAATTTCATACACATCATTAGTTCCTAAACAAGCATATTGCTGGTGGCAAATAACATGGATACAAAGAAAAATATCACACCTCCTCTCTATTTCACACACACTCTTCTATCATAACATAAGCACCATGCTGGTGAATACTTAACAATATAAATTATTTTTTTTCATACATATTTGCCATTTTCTGCATTTGTGAGCTAGCATTAAGAACAGAGGACTGACCCTTGTGGGGAAAGTCCTCGCTTGGCCCCCTTCTCTGTTCCGTCTTTTGGAGAGGTAAAAACTGGAAGGGAGGATATCCAGCCCCCTGCTCCCTCCCCTTTAAGTTGCCACCTATGACATGCAAGGAATACGGACGTAGAATTCTTTCTTATTTTTACACACTATATATAAATGTGACTACAATGATTGGCTACCAAATAAGGAGAGGATACTGAAGATTTATTTCTTTGGAAATATTCCAAGTATCTATCAATCATCTGTTACCAGTGTCCTCCATTTCACCATGATTACATACTAAGAAAATAAGGCACAACTGTTATGAAATCTTCTACAAGCATACTTTCAGTGGGGATGCCTCCTTCTTACTTAAGTAATCCTGCTACAAACACCTTGTAAGTCACTTATTTCTTCATGTTTCTCATTTCATTCTTCTTCACTTTCCTTACCAAATGATTCATATCATAAGCATCCCTCCTAATAACTTAGGTCATCCAATAATATATGAATTTTCCTTGGGATTATTATGTATGCATGAGCTTCAGATGGACTGCCATGCACTTATAATTGTGGTTCCTACCAGGCAAAAGAAGAGACCTCAATAGGCTAAAAGCAGTGTAATAAGGCAGCTGGATACCTAAATGGAGGCAGGAAATGAGTAAATCAATTCATGTTAGCTGTTGTTTTCTAAGAAAACATCAAATGATATCATCTGCTTTTACAGGATAACCTCCTATTAAGTAAATGTATCAGTAAAACTTTGGTAAATTATTCACAACACTGAATACTATAACCAAAACTGGATCACATTTCTCATATTTGGTCACCACACCTAAAGAAACACAATGATCTACTCGAAAGGATCAAGGGACAGGCAACTAAGAAGGTACCTAAATTAAGAAACGAGCCTCAATGAAAGGCTGCGGGCTACATATCTGTCCACCATGGAGGAAGAAAGAGACCTTCATATTTCCAGATCACATGAATATCATCGATAGTGAACAGTTCTTTGTGAAATGCAATGCCAGAGTAACCAGAGACCATAACAAGATGTATGTTAGAAAAAAAACCATTTGTGTAAGGATGGTGGATGACTGGAACAGTAACAGACTAAACAATATGATTGTGAATGCTGGCAGTGTACAAAAAATGTTCAAAAAGAGTTCAAGAAGTGAGTGCTACAAGTGTAAAACTCTCTTCCTAAATCATACAAATAAGTAATCTCTCACACACACACACACACACACACACACACACACACACACACACACTAGCAAGTAAGCAGGTAAGTTTTCTATTAGTTAAGCTATGTGGTATTTCAACTACTAAATACTGTAACAATTCCTCACTTAATGTTCAAGTAATTATCACTATGCACATAAAGTATAAAACATAGCACTACTCCGTAAAACTATTTTTATATCTGCCACTCTGACTATGATGTACCTCACTCACATGTTTGTCCAAAGCATGGATATATCCAGCCCCACCTTGATCTTAAGCATGATCAGTTAACTAGTTTCTATTGTAACCTCCTTGTTCTGTAATATATGTAATATCTTAACTGTGTATTTTCACCCATATGGCTGCCTAAACTGCCTAAATTCAATAAACCATTCAATATCATTATCATAATTATACACATACACAGAAGCAGGGGCAATTACAAAATGTCTCACATACACTTCTGTTGTGGTGGACGCAAAGAGACAGACAGATGGCACCTAACATCTAACCTATAGGATGGTAAGAGATACAAGAGGTGGGTAAATGTATATATTCTTCAAAGAGGGAAATGCTATAATACTTTAAAGCACAATGGGTTTGCTTATTTATCATTATTTATAATTACCAAAGGTTAAATTTGTATGAAAGAGTCCTGGCATTACCCAGGACCTCTCTAAGTCTCCTGTGTAGCCTAAGGCTGAACTATTTCCAGTAGCAGGGAAATAAAGACTCCTTTGAGTGAGAAGTTCCTTGATGAGACTGTACTCCAAATGAGATAGCCTCACCAAAGTTGAGTTTACTAGTGGCATAAACTCAAGCATGTTAAGTCCAGTAAGACAGCACACTTGGATAAAAATTAAATTTTGGGATGCTAACAAAGGCTAGTTGCCTGGGTATATAAAGCTAATCAATGCCACCTCCAGACTTTAGACTATCAAAGCTTATGATCAGAACAGCGAATGTGGCAACAACGTAACAAATGAAAGTAAGATTTAACCTTTTATAGAGTATGTCAGTGCTGAAATATTACATGCAAAATACTGACACTAATAGTAATGACAAACTAACATTCAAATCTGAACAAGCAAAAATCAGCAAGCATCCAAGTGATTTAGAACTGACCTGCTTTTCAAAGACCTCGAGCTGAACATCCTGAGGAGAGAAATTTCGGTTGAAGTCCAGTCCACACTCACCAATGGCCACTACTTCATGATTGGCTGCTAGTTCTCTTAGTGCCTCTTCAGTTTCTTCATCCCATGACTTGGCTTCATGAGGATGTACACCTACAATAAATTGTTTTTCTACTGAGAACATACAGGATGAGTGGTTCCCATATATCAATGTACATCCTGGTATCTAACCATAAAGTATCTGTACAGTTAAGTCTTTCAGAACGAATTATAGTCTGGGACGATCAACAGTAGCAGAAGATACATTAATTCATTAGAACAAATCCTCAACTATGAGAGAGTATTAGCACTCTTTAAGGAGAACTAGAAAATTTATGGAAAGAGGTGAATACTGTGAGAACAAGAGAACAAATGGGGGCAACAGTGGGGAGAAGAGACAGATAAGACTTAATAGGTAAGGAAGAGGTAAAAAGATGAAAGGAGTATTCTGCAGGACTGTTGAATGTCTTTGATGATAAGCTGGCAAATGTGGGGTGACTAGGACATGGAAGTACAGTACAAAGAGCAAGGGAGTCATGGCAAATGGTATGGTGGAACAAGAAGAGGTGGTGAATGCCTTGTGTAAAATGAAGTGCAATAAAGCTGATGGAGTAGAGAGGAGTGCATTTTAATTTCTCGAAAAAGGGGGCACAGCATTTTGGATTGGTTTGTCACGATTTTCAATATATCTATGGCTCAAGGTGAGTTGCCAAAGGACTGGTGGAATGCAATCAAGGGCTATTATATAAAGGCAGAGGGGAAAAAAGTAAATGCTCATAAAGTGGCAGCTGAGACAGCAGTAGTATGCATAAAAAGCATCAGACTGGGTAGAGGCAATGTGCCTTTGGGGATTACAAAGAAATTCAAATGTGCCTTTAGGGGTTACAAAGGAATACAAAAAAATTCAAACAGCATCAGACCACTGAGTCCTTTCTAGGTTCTACATGACAAAGGAAGAGAATTGAAACTCATAGATCAGTGTGGCAGGAAGAAAAAGACAAGAATATTTCAAAGGGAAAATCAATTTAAACTTTTTAAGGAGACACAAATAATGTCAATTGAGAATCTGAAGCAAAATATTTATAGAAATATTTATAAAGTTAATAATTTCTTAAACGTATATATGACTCTGCTTTTTACTACTATGATTGGTAAATCATTCCATTTCTTAACAATCACTACTATGATTGGTAAATCATTCCATTTCTTAACAATCCTGTTGAAAAACAGTACTTCACCTCATTTGAGGTGAAATGTTTGCCTACGAGTTTGTAAACATTACTACGAGTAAAACCAGAAGAATCAATTCTTGAATAATTTGTTAAATCATGAGTATTGAACATAAGTAATTCTGAACACCTGTATTAAATTACCTTTTAACCTTCTCTTTTCTAAGCTAAACAGATTTAAATTATTTGATAGCTCTCATAGGATTTGCTTCTCAGTCTGGGAATCCGGGAATCATCTTGGTAGCTCGTTTCTGTACTCTTTCCATTCTATGTCTTTTCTTAGGCACGGTGACCAAAACTGAATACAATATTCAAGCTGGAGATGTAACCAATGATTTGTAAAAAGTGAGGATAATTTCCTTGACTTAAATTTGATAGCCAAACCTCTTAGTCCAAGAATTTTGTTTGCCCTTTTAATTACTTCTGTGCCCTGCTTACTTGGTTCTAGGTCCCCAGAGATTACTACATCCCTGTTATTTTCCTCATCTGACCTTTGTAACTCATTTGTAATTCATTTCTACTACTGACACGTAAAATTTTGTACTTATCAAAATCAAAATTCATTTGCCACCCATTAGCCCAGTCCATTAGTTTGTTTATGTCTGTTTAAAGCTGAGAACATTTCATTCTCTGCAGTGGATTTACTTCCCAGTTCTGTGTTGTCTGCAAATTTCAATATCTTACAATGAGGCCCATTATCTATTATGATAATACAAAGAAGTTCTATGACTGATTCTTGTGGCACACCACTTGATACATCTAAACATTCTGAGGCCTGATGATTAATAATTATTCTTTGTTTGTAGCTGGTCAACCAATTTTCTAATCACCAAAGTACAACATCATGTATTCCATGTGACTTAACTGTTGTTAGTGACATCTGATGTGGAGCTTTATCAAATGTTTTTTGAAAATCTAAATGGATATAAAGTGCTTTACTTTCATCAACAAGTTGCTTTTACCATTAAAGAAATCAAGCAGAAACGTTAGACATGTAAAATTTCATCAAATACCATGTTGAAAACCTTTTATTAAATGGTGCTCATTCTCATCTCCAATAACACTTTCCATTCATTTACCAACTATGGGCATTAAGCTAACTGGATAATAATTTCCAAGCAGTGATCTATTACCTTTCTTGAAAATGGATGTTACATTAGCAAGCTTCTATTTACCTGGAACTTCCCTCACAGCAAACACCTTACTGAAGAGAGCAGTCAAGGGTTTAACTATCTCATTTTTCACCTCTTTCATTGTTCTCTGATGAAACTTATCTGGGACTGCCATTTCACTGACTTTCAATCTAATTAGTGCTCTTAGTATATCTTCAACTTTTATCCCAATATGTCGCAAAATGTTTTCCTCTCTTGGCAATGAACTGGATTCGGGACAATAATTGTGTCTTCAACAGTAAAAATAGAGGCATAGAAATTATTCAAGATTTTTGCCATGTCCTCGATGTCTTGAACCAAGAAACCATTTTCAGTTACTACCAGACTAATTCACTAGGTAATAAGTCTCTTGCTTCTAATATATCAATAAAACTCTTGAAGGCTTGTTTTGCTATTTTCAGTAATAATTATCTGCTTCATATTGAAATTTACTTTGATGTACAAGTCCCTTAGTATCTCTTTGCATATGTACAGAATTTCCTCTATCATTTTGGTGACTGGTCTCTTTGCTTTTTTAATGTGCTGCTTTCTTTGACAACAAACCCTTCTCTATGTCATCGTTTCACCATTTTTGCTTTGCTTTGAAAAAAGATCATCTACGAAACACTGGTAAATAACTTCCATCCACTGCTTTGAATGTTTTACTGAAGCTATTCTAAGCTATGTCCATATCACTTTCATTAATGATATTATATCGTTTCCCTGAAACAAGCAATGCAAAGACCTTTAAAATCTACTTGTCTAAAATCTGGTATTTTTTGTGACTCATGTTAACCAGCATGACAGGCAATGTTTAAAGTTAACTCGACAGGTAATTTGCCAGTGATCATTTGTACTAAACTTTCCTTCAACTTCAACATTTTTAACAAGATCCTTACTTCCATGTAGAACTGGATCTAATATCTTCTCAACAAGAGTGGGTTCCTAAATTTTGACTATTTTAGGGAACTATTAAGCAAACTGAGGTAGAGCCCACACCCCAAAGCCACTGGAAATGGATTCTCTCCACTTAGATAATGGTATGTGGACAACGTGTTTACCTTGAAGAATTTGTGTGAGAAATACCAAACGAGAGGAATTTCTATGTGACATTTATAGATCCGGTTAAAGCATATGACAGCATATGAAAGGGTTAATTTATTGGATTTGTAAAAGGTGCTACAACTACATGGCATGGTGAGATGCCGGAAGAGTGGCGGAATGCATCTATTGTGCTATTATATGAAGGCATGGGGGACAAAAGTGAATGCTTGAATTACAAAGGTATAAGTTTGTTGAATACACCTGGCAAGTTGTACACGAAAGTGGTGACTGAGATAGCGCTAAAATGAACAAAGCAAAAGACTGGGAGTGGCAATGTATTCTAGGAGTGGTAAAGGATGTATGGACCTGGGGTTTGCCTTGAAAAGCATATGTGAGAAATACCTAGAGAAAGAAAGGAATTTGTATGTGGCATTTATGAATCTGGAGAAATCATATGATAGGTTTGATAAAGAGCAATGAGGAGCTTTTATCAATGGAATAAAGCACGTGAAAGAGTAGGAAGGAAGGAGGGTGAGTGGTTCCAGCAGAGCATCAGTGGTAAATAATATGAACATACTTAGAAAATGACACCTTTGGCACTAATATTCAGAGCAAAGGGAGAATGGCTGGCAAGAGTAGGGAGAACACTGAAGGGTAAATTTCTTTCTTCATACTGAAAATGCTAAACTTATCTTATATGTATACTTATTTCATACATACTCATATTAAATACATAAGTACAGCACCAGAAGTGAATAATAAGATTATATCCAGATATATTACAGCTTTCACACTATAAATGTGAGGACCTTAAGTGTCTGGCAAGTGAAGAGAGAGCATACTAAAGGTGTTCTTTCCTTGTAAATTTTCTAACCCTTTACCTATCATCTGTTGTCAGAGTCCTTCTTTTGTAGTGTACCACATTAAGAGAAAATTAGGCAAAGCTGTTATGTACTGTAATTTCTTCCACAAACTCACAGTCAGTGAAGATGCCTCCTCTGCAGGCCTCCCTCCTTAAATAACCCATCTAAAATCACTAAGTCACTATTTCTTCATATTTCTTGCATTGTTAACCTTTCTTATCCTCAAATATAGACTGATATTACGTTGTTCCTCCACAAATCATGGGTTTAGTGTTCCTCTGAATATCATGAGTTATCCAACAATTCACATATTTTCCACAGGGTCACCAGGTACTCATAAGCAGCAGGTCACTACCAACCACATACAATGGTGGTTGTAAGGGTACTTGAGGAAACCAGAATTTTTGTCTAAGCTTTTCTGGCAATGGTGGAGACCTCTATAAAGCTATTACCAGTACAAGTCAGCTGCATACTCAACCTGAAGACAGAAAAAGTTAATTTGTCACTTGACAAGGGGAGCAGTCATTTAAGGACGGTCAGGAGATAATGGAATTTGTTTGTGTTAAATGAGTGTACCCTAGAAATGCACATTCATCAGGAATTGTTTAAGACATCTCATTAAATTTCAATGATACTGACCATTTTCAGTGATAGTGATCATATCATAACTTTCTTCAAGTGCAAATGGTCTAAAACTGAAAATGTTTTGTATACAGCTGACATTTACAAAAATACTCTATTCATTCATTGATAATTGTCAAGAGAAGTACTTAAGAAGGGAAACAGGCATACCCCATGTGGATTGCAGTTTTTTAACAAAACATGAGCGTAGACTCACTGAGGAATCTGCCAAAACAGGCAGCAACTAAATCAATCAGTGTAACCCCTCCATAAACATTTTATAAAACCCCCATATAAAAATGCTGTTATATGTTTATGAACTTAACACCTTTTTGAGAATAAAGGCTGAATATATGACTACTTAAACAGAATGCCTTGCTGAAGTGGGTGTTCCTTCCCTCACTGAAGAAGGGGTTCCTAGATTAACCCAGAAGAGATAAGTACAAAAAGCATGTGGCTGCAGATGACATCATCGAGGGGAATCATGAAAAATATGTTGTGACTGCTACCTGCCCAAACAAAATCTATTTGTATGTAATCCCTCCCTCCCTCCCTCAATAACAAACTAACTTCAAAGAACTTCAAGCATCACTTATCCTCTCACCTGCTGTTGAGTAGAGAGTCCCTGGGAAGAGGCGTGTTAGGCGAAGTGCTTCTTTGCTGCTCTGTACTGTGATGCCCGTCACCATGATCTTGTGAACTCCTGTGAAGAGATTATGAATATCATCATAAACAGCATATCAACAACTATCAGATCTCAGTTACTTGTTTGCTCACATCTGTTTATTAATCAACTATACATCAAAAATGTCAATTATAGAAAGCAACATTTTCAAGGTAAGGAAAAAGTTTTCATATCCCTCTTCTATAGGCATTGCTATGGCTTTTGCTCCCAAGAGCTGGCTGCCTGTGTGCCCCCACCAACAGATAGACCACGCCATACTCGGCAAGATTATGCATCACATGATTACTGTGAGGCCACTGGCTTCTTTCCATAAACATCGAAGCTCATAACTCTCTACCTTCTCATGTCTTTCCCAATAACTATGACTTAGCACATTTTAAAAGACAGGGTTTTCTCCTCCTCCAAAATTTGCAAATACTTTCCTTTGTCTTTTCTTTCCCTTTCATAATTCTCTCTATATTTCAATTAAGGCCTGGCCTTGATGTGAACTTTTGTCCATTATGGGAGCCTTCAACATAAAAAAAAATAGATATATATTAGTTGACATCATTTTCACCTTAGTTTTCAATGCACTACAGGTACTACACTATTGTGGTAGAGCAATTTATTATCATTCCTGACCATGAAACATATATGGGCTACGCAAGGTCGAGCGCATACGTTCAAATCCTGGTTGCAGCAGTCAGTCCTCAGTCATCCCAGTTGTTCATCTACCCCTAAGGTTTGCTCAATAAAATGTGTGCCTGGTTCAGCCTATGGTATATGTAAAAAAAAATATATATATGTATTTCCTGTGTGTCGTAAAAGGCGACTAAAAGGGGAAGGGAGTACGGGGCTGGAAATCCTCCCCTCCAGTTTTTGCTTTTCCAAAAAAAGGAAGAGAGAAGGGG
>JAYMFT010022808.1:0-16347 GCA_038088735.1 Panulirus argus
TATATATATATATATATATATATATATATATATATATATATATATATATATATATACATATATATATATATATATCCCTGTTAGGCTTATCTTAAAATATGAGGTACAGTACATTTTTGGTTCCAACACTTTTTCCTTTTAGAAGGATTCAGTCACAGACAAAAGTCCACATCAAGGCTGGTCCTTAATTGAAATATAGTTAGAATTATGAAACGGAAAAAGAAAAAAGACAAGGGAAGGTATTTACGAATTCTGGAGGATGTGAAAGACCTGTCTTTTGAAATGTGCCAGGTCATAGTTATTGAGAAAAACATGAGAAGGTAGAGAGTTCCAAAGCTTCATTGTGTAGGGAAAGAAGCAGATTTCAAAACGGTCCACCCTTGAGTTGCTGATTTACACACAATAATCATGTGACGCTGCAACTTGCTAAGTACTGTGTAATGAAGCTATGATGGGGACACAAGCAGCCAGCTTTCAGGAGGAAAAACCAAAGTAATACCTATAGAAGAAGGGAACTGAACCAACACTGCGGCATACGGCAAGGGAGTCAAGTTTCAAAGTTAACATAGGACAGTTTATAAGTTGGATTGCTTTCGACTCAACTCTTTCAAGTAAGCATACAGAGCTAGAACCACCCCAAATGTGAGAGCATTACTCCATACAAGGACAAATCAATCCCTTATATAAATGGAGCAAATGTTTGGAAGAGAAGAGTTTCAGCATCTAAATAGGACACCCAGTTTTTTAGAGAGAGACTTGGCTATTCCTGTAATGTGGGGTTTCCAAGAAAGAGTTGATGTTACAAGAATACCAAGTATGTTCATTGAGTCAAGAGGTGGAATTACAGAACCATCAAAGGGAATACGAGAGTTGTAAGGAGTTTTCAATAGAGAGATGGCTATAAATTGGGTCTTGGATGCATTAAACTTAACTAGATTTTGTGTATCCCACCGAGATATCCTGCTGTTGATGGAGAAAAGGGGGGAGGCTGATCCATCAACAACCAGAGATAGATTGGCCAAAGAGAAAGCTAGATATCAAGGAGCAAAGTGTGGGTGGGAAGCTAAAAGAGGGGAGCTTAGGGATCAGACCCTGAAGCCACACCCCGTCAAAAGCCTTAGATATGTCATGGGCAACTACACATGACACCCCAAAATCTTACAGGGATGATGACCAGATATTAGACAGATAGGAAAGAATATCACCAGTGGATCTCGCCTTATGGGAGCCACACTGGTGATCAGAGAGAAGACTGTGATTTTTGAGGTGTTTACGGATATGGGAGTTGAGGAGGGATCTAAAGACTTTGGAAATGGTAGATGTCAAAGCAGTAGGACAATAGTTAGAGGGGTCAGAATGGTCACCCTTCTTAAGGATGGGATGTATCAATGTATGTTTCCAAGGAGAACGAAAAGTTTATTTTTTAAGCAGAAACAGTACAGACAAGCAAGCAAAGGTGCAAGTTCTGAGGCAAAATCTTTCAGTATATGGGGATGGATGCCATTAGGACTATAAGCCTTGCTTGTGTCCAGAGAAGAGGTTTTCGGACAGTTTGAAAAGAGATTACAGGAGGAGGCATAGGATTAGTAAGAGGAGCATCAGGGGGTGAAGTAATGTTAGAGTCATCCAAGGTGGAGTTAAGAGGGCAAATAGGAACCAAAGAGAGTTGCTTCGTCTATGGGAAAGACGGATATAGTACTGTCAGAATGGAAAAGTGAAGGAAAAATAGAGCAAAAGAAGTTATTAGAGATGCCCTTTGCTAAAGACCAGAAAGACCTATCAGCGAATGACTAGCAGAGGTTATTGCACTTCCTCTGAATAAAGGATAACATGCTTGCAGCAATTATGGGCAGTGATAAAAGATGAATTGGAGCCTGAGGAAGGAGATTTTTTCCAAGCCTGATATACCTGATCCTTTGTCTGATTGGTCTCAGAACAGGAACAGTTGAAGATGGATCATCTTGGAGTAAAAGGGGATAAATGCTTCCATTCCCATAAGAATAACCTCCGTTATGCATTTGGCGGAGCAGAGGCATCACCACATAAGAGACAGTAATTTGTCCAAGGAAAGTCAGAAAAGAAGTTACATAAGTTATTACAGTCAGCTTTGTTCAGGTGCCAGTATTTAAGCTTAGAAGGGGCTGCTGGAGGGGAACATGCTGTTAGATTAGATATATTTATGAAAGTGTGATCAGATGAACCAATAGGGGGTGATATTGTGTATTTACAGTGGGATGGACTAGAGGTGAAAAACAAATCCAGAATATTTGGAGAAAGGTCACAGCAGTCTTAAACATTGGTAGGGTTGGAGATAATTTGATCTAAATCATTGAGAATGGTAAACACAAGGGTTTCAATCCCTCCACAATCCATATGGGAGAAATTCAGACATTCCCTATGGTGAACATTGAAATCCCCAAGGTAGAGGATCTCGGCTTGCAGGTGAGAGGATGTCACAGTCTCATGGCAGGAGTTTAGTTAGTCGAAGAAGGATATAAAATTTGTAGAATTAGGAGCAACAGGCGAAACAGAGGAAGAGTGTGGTTGTAGGGAGACAGAACTTGAGCCACGTAACATCAAAGTTTGGGGACTCAAGGTCCTTGAGGCATGCAACAGGTGTGTGGATGTTGGAATAAGCACAAACACCACCTTTGAACTGGAATCGTGAGTGGAAGTTATAGTTAGATATGAAAAAGGGACTAGTGAGAACATCATTAGACAACTGTGTCTCATAGAGAAGATATTAGGAGAGGTACTAGACAGATGGTGTTCAACTGAGAAGTTATTAGAGAGACCGTGAATGTTTGTTACAGTGAACAGAAAAATAGGAATCTAAGAGAGAGGGGAAGGTCGTGGGAAG
This sequence comes from Panulirus argus, assembly GCA_038088735.1. Classification (NCBI taxonomy): domain Eukaryota; kingdom Metazoa; phylum Arthropoda; class Malacostraca; order Decapoda; family Palinuridae; genus Panulirus; species Panulirus argus. Next base: position 2,861 of record JAYMFT010022808.1, read on the forward strand.
GGCCTGTACTTCTTCTGCTAGAGCCCTCCCTCTCATTGGCATTAAAGTCTGGCAGAAACCCCATGATGCTGGGGACTATGGGCCGTAGATTTGACGGACTTTATCATGATGATTCTTATAAATGTTTGAGCAGACAGGAATTGGCAAGAGTACTTACTTGAAAAAACAAAAGTATTAATAATATGCAAGGTTTGAGTAGGTGTATGGTGCTTGTAAGATGGTAGGAGTATCCTGTTAGTCCCGTTCTGATGAGACAGAAAGTAAGACCAGCGATCCTAACATGGAAAATGTGAGATGGTTCCGGGCACCAATTTGACGCCCCTCATTCAGGATGGTAGTACCACCTGGGAAACTGTTCCCTAAAGAGAGTTCATTGATTTAGAATACTGTATAATGAAAGAAAAATTTTCAGGGATCCAGACCCTTAAAGGAAAGAAGGTAGACAGGAGGCATGACTTAAGACTATACATTTCTGCATAGCCATAAGGACATACATTGCTGGAGATTTTTTCATTGTAGCTCTTGAATATCGCATAGCCAATTATTAAAATTGGACCATTCAGAACACTGGAATACAAATCTCCAAGGAAACTGGTTTCCAGTAAAAAATATTAGGTACTGGAATATGCTCAAATAGAGCATAGTAACAGCAACAAGTATGTCCTCTTGAAAGTCAAAATATGATAAATGTATTGGACTTGTGTCAGATCCATATCTAACCTCAGATATGGGGAAACTACAGATTTCTTCTTACTCTCCAACTAACACGAACAGGTAAGCAACTTTAGTAAATGCATCGAGCTGGAATACAACAACAGAAATTACATGAATATGATTATGCTTGAACTACACAGAGCACTTGACACAATTAATCATGACGTCCTTAAAATCTCAAAGCCCTTAGCTTGAGATGTAGGCATAGTCTTCAGGGGTCTTTTACCCCTACAGCCTGGGCTGGGCACAGACTGTTGGATTGGGTCACTGGTTGACCAAGCTGTTGGAAGCTACAGCCCTCAGGCTCAAGTACCTTCCACAGCCTGGATGGTTTGCTGCAGTTTGTAAATATTTGTCCAGGGCACTCTTAAACTTTTCTCATGGTGTTTCTAATGATTGCAGGCGGTGTGTTGAAGAGTTTCAAGCCCAGGATGTTTACGGTGTAGTCTCTTTTTGTGCATGTTGCGTCTTTTGATCTCAAAGATAGTATTTGACAGTCTTCCTTCATGCCAGCAGGAAGTTATTTTGGAGTGCAAGTTGGAGACCACCTTTTAGGATTTTCTAGGAATAGATGATGATGTACCACTACTCTATGCACTCCAAAGAGTACAGCCTGAGTAATGTAAGTCCTTCCATTACTTAGTTCCTTTACATAGTTATATCTATGTACACTTTCTAATTCTGCAAATTTACCTGCCTTGTATAGTGGTGTTAGAACTCCACAAAATGAAAGAATTAATCCCTCAAGAGTATCAATATTGGTTTATCTTCCCTAGTCTTGAAAGTCTGCATAGTCCACCTCATCATCCTTCTAGAGAAGAAAACTGTTATTTTGTGTGTTTGTTCCACTGGAGTATGACAATGTCTGTGTTCATTTGGTATTCTGTATTGTTTTAGATTTCTTCCTAACTTTCCATACCGGAAAAGCTGAAACTTATGGTTGGTGAATCAGCCTGGTTCTAGTCATACCTAACTGACCATAAGCAGGTGACTGAGTTCAATAGTAGTTTGTTAGGTGAGTGTTGTGCAGACTGTGGTGTGCCTCCAAGTCTTGTTTCTGCACCCAGTGCCACTTCTAATGTATGTTAATATTATGTCAGCAGCTGTTATATATGTTACTGCTGTATGTGGATAAATCAGCACTGCTTGTATCAGGGAAGGGTGTAATGAAGAAAGAGGCAAAACTCAACAGTGAATGTGAGTCTTTATACAAGCAGATGACGGACTAACTGGGTCAATACTGTGTTTGCTTCAAAGAAAAGGTTACATAAGTGAGACAATTAGGCTTCATTGTAATGATATAAACTTATAGCAGTGAAAAACACAGGAAGATGTGACCAGACCGGTCCCTTTCAGGAGACAGTCCTGCTAATAATGCTCTTCTTAAATGCTTTATGACTGAATTTTTCCAAAGAAACTGTAGGACTTTTGATCTGAAAACAAGAGGTACTTGCTTCTAATTTGGCTCACTATCATTGATTATTCTTGCTCATCATGTTACTGCAGACTCACTAAGAGATCGTAGTCTCACTTGCAACTGGCAAAAAATAAAGTTATCAGATTCATGTTAGGTATACCCCCAACTATACACACTGATCCAGAAAGTCAGCATGTTACCATTAGAGTAGTGAGTAAATCAGTTGCAAGCGAATGATGTGTGTAATGTGTACAATAGAAATGTTCTGAATGAGTCATCTGAGTGATCAATCTCAGATTTTATTATTCAGTATCATATGTTCCCACAGTTCATGGTTTTAGAAAGAATACTTTTAGCTTTCCTAGTGCTAAACTGTTGAATAGCCAAACTTTTATGTATCAGACAATTTCTGCCAAAAGATATTTTTAAGAAACGTTTATGAACATTCTGTCCACTTTTAAACATCAATATGAGCAGTCATATCTACAACTATTCTACTCGTTCCTAGTGTATGTTTTATTAGTCCATGCATTTTTAAATCTATATTAACCATTTGCCTAGTGTATGTATTTTTCATCAGTGCATTTTTAAATCTATATCAGCAATTTGCCATGTCTGCCATGTCATTTAGTTTAAAGGTAATATGATGAGCTGAAGCATTATATGCTTTTTGGTGTCATTCTCAGCAATATCTCAATGGTTTATTTTATATGTATTTATATTGCCAAAAAAAATCAAAGCAAACATCAAACAGTAGCCAAAACTTGACCTAATTTTCACTATTAGGGTTAACATACAAAGCAACCAGATTCAGGGGTTATGCCAAAAAATACAAACACATGCAACACAGCTGCTACATGCACCACCACCACCCTCTAGCAGCATACCACTTTAATGTAGTATCTTTCTACAATAATCTCAGCTTTTAAGGGAGATGTGAGAAGGTTTTTGTTGATATCTAGAAGTTGTTTACCAACTACCACATCATCAACCTAACATTTTCCAATATTTGTACCCTCCCCACTATTATTTATTAATGTATAAAAAAAAAAAAATCCACATTATGTAGTGCCAGTCTAAATTACTCATATTACATATACGAAGTCTAGTCATATGTATTTCTTCCAAATCCATGTCAATTCTGCAACACTTGTTTGGTAAAATTTTACTTTTAGTGTATCATCAAAGTATGGGTTCTTCTAAGCATAAAGATGAAATCAGGAAACATTCCCTTCACTTTTCCACATCAAGTTTGTTTAGGTGAGACTATGTAGGTTCATTTCTATTCATAAAAGTATTTTGGGAGATGGTAAACAATATTAAGTTTCAGGTGCATCCACATCCTTGAATGTACAATGGTTGATCATGGTTAATAAAAAATTTCCTTTCGTTATTCATTATAAAAGCACAACAATGAAATATCTTCTCCCAAGATCTAATGAATTTCACTAGTGCAAACATATCTATGAACAATTCAGACCAAAATGTTGCCTTAGTGAGGCAAATTATGATTATAAATAGCCCGTTGCTATTTTCCCAAGTCAGCACAAGTGGGTCTTATACTATTTTGCCAACTAGTATATTCTCTTAATGTCCACTTAATTACTGGACTAATTGTCTTTCCATCCAAAAGAAAAATTCTCGCTGATATAGATGATTTCAGCAATATCAGGTCTGATATATGAAAAGGTCTACATTAGTTTAAGTCATACTTGCAAGAACTCAACCATCTTGCCCAGACAGCTCTGGGTTACAAGTCAAATCCCTTAATGTGTGCTCTGCCCCCCAACCTTAACATACATCGTGACCCTGAGTTGGCACAGGGAGAAAAAATTTCAAAAACATAATTGATAGCAAAATAACGTTTGACCTACCGTTGCAGACACTGAAAAATCACTATTACCAATAAAATTTGCAATCCATATAACGCTTATTTCACCAAACTTTTATTATATTGATGATATAACGCTAATAGAGTTAGACAAAAAGGAAATACACAAACACTGGGACTGAAGATAATGCTCCACTTCAGCTTCATACTAAGTTCTACAAAAGGAAGTGCTAGGGTGTGGTGAGTTAGTCCCACTGGTTAAGGTACATTCCCATGTTGAATGCAACGTTAGCTTAGCCTGATCCAGTATAAGGAGCTATTACAACTTTGTAGCGGACTAATGAGACAACGAACCTATACTGGTTCGATATCTCTTGAAACCAACATACATGAATGAATGTTACCTCGGACCGAGAATGAAGTTTTCTAACTCACAAAAGTGTACATCCTCGCAACCTAAAAATAACCAAATCATTTGTAGCGCAGATATCAAAATCAACGTGGAATACATAAAGCCTACGAAAGAAGAACGAAAAAGGGAGGTAGTCAAAGAAAAACAGTATATACAAAAGATATCTAACGTGGCACCACTAACAAAACGTTACTGTAAACATCATCAGCTGATAGGAGAGGAAAAGTAATGGAACACTTGCAAGTTTATCATTCTCAAAAAACACCTTTTTTCACTTTACCTTTATAATCAATCTTTAGATTAATATTTCTAAAGAAATTCCAGATAATTTAGATCACTTTTATCGCTCTATACAAGAGAAAATATATAATAGATTTCTTTAAAAGCTTATGCTGCATTACCTTGAATGCGCATCTAAGCTCCGCCTATTCAATGACGTCACGCGGGATCAACCTGTGACGTCACGTAATTATAGTAAATACAAAGTAGACGATGTGAGTGGCGTGTGTGAGAGATACTGTGCAAATAATTTCCGTTTTACAATGACTAATCACAAGATACAGGTTCGTAACCAGTACCAACGTGTGTCTAAATATACCAGCTGTGTTATGTGAAAAATCTGTGCGTATTTGAGCCATAAATTGGGAGAAAAGAGCAAAAAGGTGGTTTGGGTTTGGCTGGAGATAATGCAGAGCAGGTTTGTGCTTGGCTCGTGTGTGAAGCCCGCGCCAAGCCAAGGATAAGTGCTTCGATAGTTGTTGCATTTATCCTCTCTTTCTCTTTCAGTTTGTGGGGTCTCCCTGTGGCCACCACGGCAATTACACATTCTACAAAGCGTTCAAATACACGCTCCATGGGAAACAGAGAATTTTGTCTCTTGGTGAATTTTTCTTCGTGAAGATTTGGGAGGAAGAGGACATCATTTCTGTTGGAGAGGCTCAGTTACTGTGGGAAGATCGTTCATCTGGCCAAATTCTCGTCTCACTCAGGATATATTTCCTACCGGAGAACACACCCGAGGGAAGATGCGAGGAACATGGCGAGGTAAGCATTGCATCTGGTACAGTAGGCCTACCCCGCTGATCTCAAGGTCCACGTTGTCATCATTGTTTGTGAAAATTTAAATAGCATTATTTGCTATTTTACTACCGGATTAAATACCTGGCCAACAATACATTTGCTTGTGATTGTTAGTAAGTTTTGGCACAACTGTGGACGATTTAATTGGCAATAAACGGAGAACACCATTAAAACGAAAGGTTATTAGAATGTATTAATCGTCATATTAGCGCTGCAGATTGTGTAGTAAAAAAATGGACAATTCTTACGATTAGTAGAGGTGTTGTGATCGTAGAACAGAAATGAACTTTTGAGTGGTAATGAGTTTGTAAACTTTTAGAAAATTGTGCATTAAATGCGGTGATAGAGTAAACGTGAAATGTGATAATATTTTCTTGAAGCTGAATAAGCTGAGTATATGACTTGATGGTGGGACGGTGTTGTTGACAAGCTTCTTGTCGAGATAGTTTTTGGTTTTGTCCATGTTTCTGTCCGTCTGCTTAGGAACATGATGTTTAAGAATTATTGCACATTGATTATTTTTTGTAGGTGTAGCAAGTGTCACTAAAGTAAGAGACGAGGGGGAATTGGGGAAGGTCAAAGGTCAAGGTCATAGGATGAAAAAAATGAACTCAGCTGTCACTTTTTAAGGGGGGACATCAAATCAGTGTTTATGTAAATTTCAGCTTAGGACATACCGATATATATTGACAAGTTTGTAATTGAAAATGTTGCCGTACGTAGTTGTTTTACCGTATCCTAAGTAATAAATTTAGTTCGATCTGAACATGGTCTGGGACACGCTGCTAAGATGAAGTACCCGGTAAGTTTTGCAGTTAAATAACTTTTTCAAAGATTGTGCCTCAATGTTGAGTTTTAGAACGGTATGTTCTCCATTAACTGGATGTCTTTCGTGAAAACGTATTTAAAGGGTTTATTCAACGCTCTTTTTAATATACACATGCGTGTTTTGTGAACAGCGAACCAACAGGATTAAGACAAGTGTTTAGTAAACAATGAACCAACATGACCATTACAAGTGCTTTGTGACCATTGAATTGACAAGACCATTGCGAGTGTTTAGTGATCGGTGAACTAACAGGAACATTATGTTTTGTGAACGTTGAACCAACAGGACCATGATAAGTATGTAGTGAACAGTGAACCAACAGGACCATGACAGTTGTTTATTTAACAGTGAGCGAACAGGACCATTGCAAGTGTTTAGTGAACAGAAAATCAGCAGGATCATTACAAGTGTTTAATGAACAGTGAACGAACAGGACCATTAAGAGTGTTAAACTAGTGAACATTGAATCGACAGGTTGATGAAAAGTAGTGAGCAGTAAACTAGAAGGATCACAAACGGTGTTAAACTGGTGAACATAGAAGCAACAGGGACGTTGCAGGTGTTTCATTAGTGAACAGTAAACCGATAACATAATTACTAGTGTTTAAGTAATGAACAGTGATTCGACAGGTTAATTAAAAGTGTGTAATTGAACCCACATGACAGTGTATGACTAGTGAACAGTGATCTCATTGGATTACTACAGGTGTTTAACTAGAGAATCAGTAGGATCTTTACAAGTGTTTCATAGTTAACAGTGAGCCAAATAGAATATTACGTGCTTAACTCGTGAACAGTGAACTGACAGGATTAAGTGTTTAACTAGCAAACAGTAAGCTAACAGGATTGATTTATCAACTAGTAAACAGTGAACAAACATGATTGATGTGAGTCTTACTAATAAACAGTGAACTAACAAAATTGATTTAAGTGTCTGACTAGTAGACCGTGAACTAACAGGATTTATTTAAGTGTCTAACTAGTAAACAGTGAACTGACAGGATTTAAATAGGGAACAGAACCAACAGGATTATTACCCGTTATGAACTTTTGAACAAATGGTCATTACTAGTGTGAAGTGAACTGTAAAATAACAGAATCTTCCAAGGAACAGTGAACTAATAGAACATTTCAGTTGTTTGGTAAACAGAGAACCAACAGGGTCATTACAATTGATTAGTGAACAGTGGTCCAACTGGATTGTTACATTAGTTTAGTGAACAGTGAACCAACAGGATCATTACAGTTGTTTATTTAACAGTGAACCAACAGGATCATCACAACTGTTTAGTGAACAGTTAACTAGCTGGATGATTACAAGTTCTTAACCAGTGAACACTGACCGACAGGATCATTACAAGTGTTCAAGTAATATATGGTGACCAATGAAAACATTACAAATATTTAACTAGTGAACAGTGAACTGACAGGATCATTATAAATGAATAGTCTTCTTTATTCTTACGTAACTAGTGAACAGTGAACCGATAGGATCATTACAAGTGAATATTTTGCAGTACTCATGGGTAACTAATGAACAGTGAACCAGTAGGTTCATTAAAAGTGAATGTTCTGTAGTATTCATGGATGACTAGTGAACAGAAAATATACAGAATCATTACAAGTGAATAATCTGTAGTATTCATAGGCAACTAGTGAACAGTGAACCAACGGATCATTACACAGGAATATGTTGCAGTATTCGTGGGTAACTAGTGAACTGAGAGCGAAGGATTATTACAAGTAAATATTCTTCATTATTTTTGGGTAACTACTGAACAGTGAACAGACAGGATCAACGCAAGGGAACATTTTGTAATATGCACGTGAACTGTAAATATTTATTGACATTTTTTTTTCGGGTTGCATCAATATAATGTTGAATTGGTGCTTTAGGTGATCTATGAACGGAGTATGACTAGTGGCGCAAAATAACGATGCTGAAGTTGTCTTTACTGCAGCACACAAATATATACAAAAGGATTTTTAGATTTCATTATACAGTTTCTTACAGTAAGTCTGGTGGGGTATTGTCTCTGTCACCAGCGTGTGTTTTTCCTTGTAACTTCGATCTGGGCATTGTCTGGGACTGGAGCCTTCAACATATACTTACTTCCTGCCCAAGGAATCCCATCTATCTGTTTGAGGCTCCGGCAACGCTCAGGAAGCTGACCACGTTTACCGGTCGGGACTATAGGTCATAAAGTGTCTGAGTCTGGGGAGAGCAGGGCAATTGCGTATTAAGTGCTCGGTGTCTTCGTTGTGGAAGTTGTATCATGGGCATAAAGAGTCTTGGGTTGTGTTGGAACGGTGTTTGTAGTAATGTCAAAAGCGTAAACGGGAAAGTATGACTCGTGTTTATCATGGGAGTGTGGTTTCTAATGTGTTGGGTGGGATGGATTGTAAGGATGAGTTGAGAGGTAGGTTGTTTATTGCATGAAGTTGATTTATTAAACGATGTTCTTTAGATGAGGTGACGAATTTTAAGGAGATTGATATTCGTATATTCTGTTTTTACAAACTATTAGCATATATATATATATATATATATATATATATATATATATATATATATATATTTATATTTATTTATTTATATATAACCCAGGATCCTTTTCATGGGGCTCATGCACTTCGAGGATGCATTCCATGCAGAATAGGGTAATAATGAATTCCTTTGGAGCGAGGAGTTCATGGGCAAGACCGTACTCTTTTCTGTCCATTGACAATGATACAACCTCGTCAAAGTGCCTTTGCGCTTGCAGTGTAACCTTGAGCAGGCGGAGTCCGGTAAAACACACACACACACACACACACACACATATATATATATATATATATATATATAATATTGATATAGGTATTACCGGTCTTCGCCTGCTTAACGTTACACCACGGAAAGTCGCCTTTAACTTGGTATATCATCTGGAGTACAGTCTCCTCAAAGACCTTTTCCCTCCAGAGTTCACATTTCCCTGCTAGTGGAAGTAGTGCAGCTTTGGGCTGCATGAGCCTTTGGAAAGAGGTCCTGGGTAACACCTGAATTCTTTCTTAGCAAGTGGTTCTGGGGTAATATATATATATATATATATATATATATATATATATATATATATATATATATATATATTCACCACACTTGAAAAAGAAAAATAAGAACATTAAGTACTTTCGTTTCTTTATATCGTCAGACAGACTATGTAATAAACGAAAGTACTTACTGTTCTTATTTTTCTTTTTCCAGTGTGGTGAATGTGGATTTTTCTTCACGGGGAAGATTCTGCATATATATATATATATATATATATATATATATATAATGGTATATTCATAGTGTTAATCATGTGATTACGTTAATCATCTTCGTTTAATGTCTACAAGTCTGTAACAGATTGACACAATCACCAGTACGTAAGGAGATAGCAAATGATAACTGATTTTTATTAAATGATCAGGTTATTAGCTGGTCCGTTAGATAATGACCCCCATTAGAAATCTACCCCCTGTCCAATAGAGACGTGGTGGAAGGGGCGAGAGCGGCCTATCCATCTTATCTTATCTGTCACAAGGGATGAATCGCTCTTGCTGGCAGTGTACTCTCATTGTTGTACACAGTTTTTACAGTAGATATTCCCAGTCGTCATATTGTTTGCTGAAGTAGAGTACATTTCTGTAAATTACATCCCTTTCTTATTAGTCTTGATTTCACAGTTTAAAGAATTAAGTAATGAAAATACGAATTATTACGAATAAAGTAATATGCAGTTGATCCTTTTTATTATAGTACTGATATGTAGGGTTCGATAGATCAGCATGTTATCAAACATTAAGAAGTATTTCGTCTGTCTGTTCCCCTTGCTGATGGGGATGTGAGGGAGCCGGACAAAATGGCCGGTGTGTTGGTGGTGGTGTTGGTGGCCGTGGTGAACATTGCTCTTAAGTTAACTATATTTTCTTCTCGACTCTTATTTGGTTATCTATCCTCTGTACACTCAACTTTGTTACGGTTGGGTTTATGTCTGCGCAGTGTTCATGAGTGCCACAGGTGTCGATTATTTCGTGTCTTCATATGAACAGCTCGTTTATATAAAATCTTGTTTGCCATTAAAGAATCAACTTACTGTTGGTTTTTATATGTGTGTGTGTGTGTGTGTGTGTGTATATGTGTGTGTGTGTGTGTGTGTGTGTGTGTGTGTGTGCGTGCGTGCGTGCGTGCGTGCAGTGTAACCGGCGGTGGACGTGACCTTGCTGCTGCGTCACAGTCACACCAGGGGCTGGGTTACTCCGTCATCCTGCCTCCAAGCCTGAGAATGCATTCTTTGCAACATCTCCGCTTTAGTGCCGCCTCATATTGAGGTATGTAGGCCTACGCTATCCAGCTTACCCCCGCGTTATTCAGTTTATCCAAATCTCCATTCCTATTTTGCTGGCAATGGGTAACGACTGGCCAGCACAGGTAAGTATGAGCACCGGTGCCGTTGCTTACTTTGGACTCTGCGACCGATGATATAGGGGCGGAATTTCTGCGCTCCTGGGGAAGAGGGTTCCGCCCGTACATCAGCACGTTCAGGATATTTCACTTTTCTTTGTTCCTTGGGATGTGTTGAGCTTTGGGATGTCGCGAGACAAAGTTTTGATTTATTTAAGACCTTTATCGCCTATTGAAGTGGATGTTGGAACACCTAACGAGATTTCCATAAATTAATTGATGCGCTGTGAAGGATAAACTGTGTTGATTTTGGATGGAGGCTGAGAGTGTAAACAGGTTTCTGTGGGCAAGAGGTTTCGATCTCTTGTAGCGAGGAAAGCTGCTAGCAAGCAGCTCGCCTATCAAGTCTCGCTGCCGTTGTAGAAGTCACTGCACCACTTACGTAATACATACTAGCTTCCCTCATGCTTTTCAGTATGTACATTACGTACAGACCGTGACCACACATCTCTTGTCTGCATGCTTGATTCCTATCAAGTTTAAGTAGCAGTTATTCTTAATGTTTTTTTTTTTTAACGAAAAATGAGCATTTGGAAATTCTGTGTAACGTATTGGTTTATTAGTAATACTTTGTGGCTGTATATTCCTTTCATTTAGTTGTGTGGTGTTGTGGAGGGGGGTACTTTCGTCACAACCAACATCTTGGCTCGCTGTGAAAAGTCTACCCCCGAGGTAGATTTTTCACTGCGCACTAAATTTTGACTATTTTCATATTTATTTATTATTATATTACCTTCATTTTTATGTTTGGTAAATTTCATAATTTTGATGAAATGGTGGAGAGGAATCGTTGTAGGCATTCCATTTAGGGTTGTCAAGTTATATTGGTTTTCACTGTTTATATGTTCTGCTTCTTCTATGGGATTTCAGTGTCTCGAATTATATTACTTTACTGTTGGGTGAATAATGAGACCATAGTTTACCCTTGTCGTTCTAAGGTGGCAAATATGCTGTGTTCTAAACGGTGCGTAGTATTGATCGTCATGTTGCCATCGTTATGTGCCTGTGAGAGTTATTTTAAGAGTTAAAAGATGAAGATTGTCTCCATCAGGCTTCCCATTATCATTGTGGTAAAATATTGTTTCAGGAAAATAAAGTCGTAACCATACGAGGTGTTTGATACATAATAGACCCGTAGATAACATTGTAATAAAGAGAGCCATAGATGAGATTGGGGTGGGGATAGTATATTCCATATGCAAAGTGCATATCGAGGACTATTAGATCTATTAACGTGCTAAGAATAGAGGATACATATTTGGAAGACTTCTACCCCATAGCAGCTGAGTTAGGTCATTGGTCGACCAAGCAGTATCAGGCCGCCGCGCAGCTCGTTAGCCTGGCTTCTCTGGTACACCCTGTTGTGTTTCTGAGGGCTACAGGTAATATGTAGAATAGTCTGGGACCCGAATCTTCAAGGTATTTTCTCATGTACTTAACACTCCTTTTGATACAATTGGTAATGTTTTAAAGTCTTTCACACCTGTCGCTCCAATAGGGAAGAATTTTCGGGTTAGTTTGTAAACGAGGATTTCCTTGGAATGAAATACAGTACCTCTTTTCCTCAGCGGTATAGAGAATATGGCCTCGGTGATTTCAGTCGTTCCCAGTAGTTCAGATTCTTTACAACGTCATTTCTGGCCTGAAAAGATCTTTGCACCTTATCGGGCCTTGCAGTCTCGTAGAATTCTATTCGCAGGAGCATTAATGTCTTGAAGAGCCTCAACATTGATTTCTCCTCTCATGTCTTGAAGGTCCGCAGTATCTTATGGCAAGAAGCAACTGTTGTTGCCTTGTGTTCCTGAAGGTCAGGTTATTACAGACATTACACCTACGAGGTCTTCTCAGTCGTAATATGATGGTGTCCATATCTGTCCGGTATTCTCTAGTTTTTTATTATTATTATTATTATTTCTACTCTCGCCATACCGTTGATTTTTTTTCTTTATGTAGTTTTTTTTTTAAGATGAGATATAATTGTTCTGATACATTATTCAAAGGATTTTATGAAACTAGAACCCAGTGTCACATATGACAGTGAGGAACAACAGGGATGAAAGTACAGGGTCTTGGGGAACACAACGTGTTGGTCAACCAACGACCCGACCCAACAGCCTGGGCTCTAGGGGTGAACAACCCTAAGGACCTCACCAGGTAATCCCGTAGTCAACAAGATTCAATTTCATCTCGGGATTTTCCCGATTATCACCATTTGACGCATTTTGTGTTATTTCATCATGATGAGTCACATTTTGCAGAGTTTGTGCTTGTGATTCTTTTTTTTCTAGCGCCTATGCAGTTTTATCGTCGTTTTCAAGCATGGGAAAAGATTTTCCTGAACTGAAACAATTTTTCTTGGGTAACGTAGACTATTCGATTCCGTGAAGTCATTAGATTAATGCATTAATGATGGAAGCCAAAATATACGGTTACCCGGATGCATGATTAGTTATACATTTTGAGATATCATTTGAAGGAAGACGAGGTATATTATTTCATATCAGTGGTTTGAAGTTTTCAGATATCTTTTCTCTTGCCGAAAGACCTGAATAACTGTTAGCTTCAAGCGCTCCTCAAATCCCACAAAATCATCCAGTCTATGTCTTAGGGCTCTCAGTAAGTTTGTTAGTATGCAGTGTCTAAGATATATATATATATATATATATATATATATATATATATATATATATATATATATATATATATATATATATA
>JAYMFT010022819.1:0-16347 GCA_038088735.1 Panulirus argus
CTCTCTCTCTCTCTCTCTCTCTCTCTCTCTCTCTCTCTCTCTCTCTCCCTCTCTTTCCTCCCCCTGTACCCTCCTACCCAAGTCCATATATCACCGTCTTTACCGCTCCAGTGACGCCTTTATGGGACACTAAGGCAAGTAATGACCCTACCCACGCCTCCCCTGCCCTTACCTACTAACCTTCCCTTCCTCTTCCTCACCAACACACTCTCTGTTCCTTCCCCACAAACTCTTCTTCCTCTCATATATATGTGTGTGTGTGTCTAGAGAGAGAGAAAGACTTGGCTGACATTTTCAAGCATGTTATGAGAGTGTGTGGGTGCACTGGTGCCTCATTGCTATTCTCTCTCTAAAGTCAAAAGCCTGTTTGTTCCAGGAAGGAACACCGTCCTCATGACAGAGACGTATGGCCGTGGAACATTGATGTCACTGTACTGGTGCGACGGGGAAAGCCAGCTGGTGGTGACCGGGTCATCTATATCTGTTTTGTCTGACCGATAACAGCTGGTGTGGGTGGTAAGGCCAGCGCCATTACCCCCCCCCCCGCCTCCCCTCACGTCAGTTGGTGTAGGTGGTGACGCCAGAACGGTAACAGCTGGTGTGGGGGAGGATTTTGGCCCTTCATGTGTGTGTGTGTGTGTGTGTGTTATCATTATGAATAATATTTAAAGACTTTAAGTGACAGGTTGTACATTTAGTCCCTTGTAATATACAATACAGCTAGATTTTGATACAGTGATAGCAAGGAGTTTGAAGGTATTGTGGCTAATATTAGATATGAAAAAAAAAAAATATCCGTAAACACGTTTTATTAGAAAATACAGCCTTAAGGCGAGAACACGACGGTACGGCCATTGAACACGACAGCCCGACCATTGAACACAACAGCCCGGCCATTGAACACGACACTGCGACCCATGGGTAAAGTGGTCTGGCCTTCGACCCGACCCACAAGGGTCAGGAGACGACCAGGCCTTCATGCCCTGAGTCGCTCGGTCGAGGTTAATCAGTTGACAGACGGTGACAGGTGAGGTCATGACCACAGCTGGCTGGGGGAAGGGGGGGCGGGGCTGGCCAGCCCAGGTGGTCACTGTCAACTCCGGCTGGTGCCCGAGATGATTGTGTCACGATCGGGATGCGAGAGGAAGAGAGGCACCCTGCTCAGGAAGATGACGATGAAGGTTGAAAACTGATGTGGACGATACTAGTGGTGATGATGGTGATGTTGCTGAAGATAGTCGTGATAATAGTATTGATAGTGATGATAATGATGATCTCCATCTCCTCCAGCCGCCATCCTGGGTATCGTCAGGGTGCTTTGGCAACGCGGAAAAAAAAAAAATGAGAAGCAGCGGTCAGGATGATGGTGATTTATGATGCTGGAGACAGTGATGAAGATCGGGGTGATGATGATGATGATAGTGAAATTGGGGAGTAACTTGAGTGGGAAGGGCGCACACAAAACCAGTCCAGGACCTTGGGGGGGTGCGTTTACCCCCCCCCCCACACACACACACACACACACAAAATCCTACAACTTGGTTCTCCTAATGGCTGAAGTACTATCTCCTGGATGGTCCCTTTTACAAACATGGCTTCTCTAAAGGAACCTCTGATGTTAGGTATATTGATAAGAAACCAGGGTCTCTCTCTCTCTCTCTCGTCTGTACGAAAATAATGCAAATATCTCCAGGCCCCGGACCCCACCATCCATCAACTCCAAGGAGAAATATTTACTCGTGTGGCTGTGGCGGGCGAACCTTCGCCCTCCCCTGGCCTGGCCAACTGCCCTCCCTACCACACGTTTTCCTTCTTTCCCATTTTTTTCTTCTGGCCACAGGTTTGTAGGACTTGTGAATAACTGAACACTGTTTACACGTCTTTCACTAATGAACTGCTCAATTATATATATATATATATATATATATTTGTGTGTGTGTGTGTGTGTGGTAGCCTTAGAACGCGAATGAAATGCATTTCTTATTTTTTGTATCGGTTCCTTGTCTGTGAATCTAAATCACGTAGTCATCAAAGGGAATTGGTAAGGCTTTTCTTCCTGGCGTTTGAAAGCCCGAGGGTGGCGCTGCTGTAGTGTGAACTCCGTGTGACATATGACGCATTAGGTGTATAGCCACGGCCTGGGAGTCAGGGCAAAGGGGGACGGGGGAGGTTCGTCAGCATAAAGGGCGGAAAGGCCACGTGGGTTGGGTTGGCAAAGGGCAGGGGACATAAGAGGCTGGGGGAGGAGGCGTTATGGCGCTCTCTGAAGAGTCGGGAGGTGGGCGTTCACGCGATGAGAAGTGAGTTGTAAGATAAACCAAGCTTGTGATTGTGGAGTAGAGAGATTTACTTGAGAAAACGTTTCTCATTGTAACGTTTGGGGGACGGTATGAGAGTTTTCTCCCAGTCCTCCAGCGTTTTCTGGTAGGCCCCGTGATTGGTTTCTGGAAGCGTGTCAAAATGTTTCCCTCTGCCCCGCCAACTGGTAGTTCGTGTGGGTTACCTTTTTTTTTTTTTTGGGGGGGGGGGGGAGAAGGCTGTTGGAGTGTTTGTACTGGCCCGCCTGATGTTTCTTTTTTTTTTGTGAGATACCAGATTTTTTTCTCTTTAGATAACTAAGAATTTGTGATTCCATGAGATATTGTACAGTAGTTTTTACCGATCCATCCAGACACTTTTTGGTTGGCCACCAAAACATTTATAGCAGGTGTGTACTGACTGAATTCCCTGCCGGCTGATCTTGGGTCTAGGATGGTTCCCAGAAATTCTTGTTTACCACGGGTTTCTGGGGTGAGTACGAGAAGATTCTTAGTCATCCAGATATACAAGGGTCGGCTTCATCCGTGATCTGGAGTCGTATGATGTCATTCCCTTAAAAAAAGAGGGTTCTCATTGAAGCTGGAAATAGAAATAATAAACAGTGGAGTCCGAAAGAGTTATGTTGTGTCAATGTAGGTGTCAGATCCCCCTCACGAGGCTGCTACCAGTAGGTGTACCAACACCTGGGTGTAACAGAGGGAGGGGTGGGGTGTGGCAGCTATTGTCTTCATCTGGTGTGGCCGAGCAGACGGGCCACCACCAGAGAAGGACTCGTTGGTTAGCCTGGTTAATAAGGATATCCCTCTTGTTATCCATCCGTAGGACCCAGCGGGTGTTCGTAAGGGCCAGGGGATGGTGCGCCGGAGCTGGGAGATGTGATTTAACTGCTCTATAACTTGAAAAAGTTGTGAAAATTCTTATCCGTTTCAGGGGACGGTTTGACGTCACCTTGTACTATTCCCTGTCGTATTTGATTCCTTGTTTCCACTAATTTCAGTTTATTTTTCATGTTGCTGTCACAGTATTAAATCCAAACGTAGGTTTATTTTAGTTAATGTCTTCGTCCAAAAATGCCGGATGGGCCCTGAAAAGAAAGACTCAAGAAAGAAGGGTGGTACAGTGAAAGAAAGACCGGGATGAGATGACCCTGGAAAGGAGGGTACGGCGCTTGAGGACCCCCTAGGATGCTTTAGAAAGGAAGGGTCCAGGAAAGACCCAAGAAAGGGAGACTAAAGGAGGAGGGTCCAGAAAAGAAGGGCTCTGGAAAATGGAGCTCAAGGAGTAAGGCTTTAGGAAGGACTCTGAGAGGAAGGCCCAGGGAAGAAGGACTCAGGGAGGAGGGCCCTGGAAAGAAGGACTCGGGGAGGAGGGCCCAGAGAAGCAGGGCTCACGGGGGGAGAGCCTTGGCACAAGTGGATCTAGGGAAGGAGATCTCGGGTAATTGGGGACCAGTGGAAAATAAATCCTCGGGCGACCAAGCCTCTGCGACCCCCGCCTGCAAGCACATTCATCAGACGAGACTTCCATATACACATGGCAAAGTGTCCCGTTCATCAGTAATTTAATGTGTCTTTTTTACGAGCGTGTGTGTGTAACTTAGGAGAAGCAGCGTCGATCGTGCAAACACCGTCCTCACTTTATTCGTAAGATATGAGGTTTGTATCTTGGCGTGTGATGACAGCAGCAATTGATGCGTTCCCTCCGTCAGGGTATGTGTGAGGCCGCGCCCTGACCAGCGGCTCGGGGTCTGGCCAGATAACATCTCCCTCAATCAGTCACTCCCCGTATTTGCTTGAAGCTCGTCCACGTTGTTTATGTTGTGCTCCCCGCGCGGGTTTTAATTGGGAGGAAAATTTATTCCCCGAAATTATAATGAGAACCACAAGTAATGGGTACATGGTACAGGAAAAGTATGATTGATGAGGCCCAGAGTATAATATAGCTATTTACTTGATGGTTATAACCCTTTTGTTTTATTTTTATGTTTTAAAATATTTATCTTTTAGATATACATAGATCATTTCCGCAAGAGTATAAGGGTTGACGTGCGTGAATAAAGGAAGCTTCACCCCTCGTAGTGTTTAGCCAGGTCCAGGGTACCACTGAATAGGCCGACTTTGGCGATGGTTGGAGGACCCGGCTGGATGCCTCCACTAAGGTAGCGTATTGAAGAGCTGCTCCAGTGGCGGGATGCAGCAAAACACAGACAGTTAAACGCCCTAGTGATAAAGGTCAGACCAGACCCGGAGGGGCATCCCGTCTCTTAGGACAGAGGACAAATAAAGGACCTTTAACGAGGCGGACAGAGAGGGCGGGAGTAGTTGCCGAGGGCGTACAACATAAAGAACGCCCACACTGCAGACGTTGTGGGCGAAATATAGAAGATGGCGACAGGTCCTGCGATCCCGTCATTCCTGGTCTGCCCCACTAACAGCAGCAGGTCACACTAGGTCACCGCAGGTCGTCGCCTCATTTGCGTACCGGGGGTAAACTTTTCCTGTTACTTGTCTTGCATGAAAATAGATACATACGTTAAATGGAACTGGAGGGTAAATCTTTAGTATGTCTAATATCACTTCACCCGTACGGCTGGGTTTTCCTAAACCGGTATTGTGAAAATCTTCAGGAGGTTGAAGACGTTGAGGTGACGTCAAGCATGATAGAGAATGTTCATAACTTTTGTCGTTTCTAAAAAAAAAGAAAAAAGTTTCGTGCTTTTCCAATTCCTTCTGATTGGATACAGTGGAATACAAAGGACTTGAAGCAGCAGCAGCACCACACTGGGTCCTTTCCAGATTGTGAGAGTGATGGTGGCAAACCCACAGGTAAGAGTAAGTGGCAGAGCGAAAAGACATACACATGTTTCACGATGGAAAAACATTGAAAACTTTCCACATAACTGAGGCAGCACAGCCCGAGCTGATGGCTGTTCTCTCAGTAACCTCCTAGTTGAACAGTCCAAATTTCCAGCGTAACAATGGTCAGCGTGACAGGACCATTGATACAGTAGTACATTAAGGCACTAATTCCCTCTGAAATATCGCATGAGGTACGATGCAGTGGCTGGATTATTATTTTTTTTTTCTAAAGAACTAATGAAACATTGTCGGGATATTAGGACCCCTGATGGAAGGTTCCAATATCCGATCACATCCCATTCCCAGGCAGCAGGTGGCGCCGCTCAAAGAGGAACACTGCCGTCCTGATGGCCAGGTCCGGATCTGAGTGACATCAGACGAAAGTTACGACTGACGTCATTTAGCGGATTGGACTGACGCGAATGTAATGAAAAGATTGTGATTTGCGGCAACCAGTGTTACGACGTAACAGTACACCAGATGAGGGAGATTGGATTCAAATCTTCTGAACATTTTTATTAATTGATATTTTGAATAACGTATGCTGTAGTTATTATTGCTGTCAGTACGTAAGAAAATTCAGGTTTCTAATTATTTATGCACGTATTGATATTCTCCAATTGGGTTGAAATCTATATATTTCTTTTTAATTCTGCTCTTTGTAAATATCTGCATAAATCACTACAAAGACTTGTATTTGCATTCGTAATTAACCTTATTCTTTCAAGACTGAAGCATTAGTCTACCATTGTCATTATCATTATTAATGCTAGTAATAGTCGTGGTAGTGATTGTTATAATTGCTGTAATTATTATTATGATTATTATCGTATTGTTAAGATAATGTTGCCCTCGATTTATCTTAGTGGTCAGTCAGCCTTGACCCAGGTCAGAGTTCGTCGCCATTTTCCATTAACCACGGCCACTACAGACGGACAGACGCATGTGCTGCCTGACGCCAGAGTTACCTAATTATTAACCAATTGGCCGAACGAGCAGACAAGCGGTGGCCATGATAGGCGTAACCAACAGGCTTAGCTCTAGTGGTTGTTGCGGTGGGATTTGACGAGTGTAAACAAGAGGCAATAAAGGTAGTCTTGAGTATGATATGTCCAGGTCTGGACGAGAGTGTGTGCCAGGCTGGCTGTGTACTACTTCTCCTCCTCCACCCGGTCTCTACCCTCTGCCCAGTTTCTTCTGCCCCATCCGTCACACCCTGACCTTAGCTGTCGCCAGCAAAGGTGTCAACACTACCCCCACTCGACGCCCAGACGCCACCCACATTCCCCATTTTCTGTGTTCCTTATATTCTTCCCAAGCCTCGCCCACTCTCTCTCTCTCTCTCTCTCTCTCTCTCTCTCTCTCTCTCTCTCCCCGCTTGACCTCTTCGGGTCAGATGTTTGGGCCAGCATCAGGTGTGCCTGACCCCTTCCTTCCTTCCTTCCTTCCACCCAAGCCCCGCATCTCAAGCGCAAGAAGACGCGCCACACGCCTGCAACGAGTGACGGGAATTGATCACGAGACGCCAGCCGGCTAACCCGGCTGACCAACGTACGACTTTAGAAATACGAATAACTAACAGTGAGTCGCATGTTGAGAAATCGAACATGCATCACGCATCACCGGCTTGCACGAATTTTGTTCGTGCGTGCGTGCGTCTTTAGGCTCATGGAATATTGCGTGATTGATCCCTCCTTCCTGGCGATATGCCCGGCATCGAGAGGTTATGATGCAGACGTTGATATTGCGCCTTCATATGAACTATATACTGTAGGACGGTTGGGGTGGAGGATGTGCTGAGGTCGTCTGTGTAGGGGGATGTGCTGTGAAGGTCTGTGTGGCTGTGGTTTTGTGGTAGATGTGCTGTAAAAGGTCTGTGCGGTTGTGTGGGGGATGTGCTATGAAGGTGTCTGTGGCCGTGAGGGATGTGCCAAAGCGAGGGCGTGCGTGGCCCCTGCTCTGCCGTTGATGTGCCTTGCAAAAACAAACACCAACAGTGACGGAACAAATAAAACAAGGACAGTGACGCGCGCCGTAAATCTTGATGGTCCGATAGCCATGCTCCTCTCTGGGTGAGGGGCACAGAGAGAGAGAGAGAGAGAGCTGCCAGGCGAATGTGCACAGAACGATGCACAGATGAAGGACAAGGAAACGCTTAACTCTGTGTGAATAATGCTGATAACGGCGTGGTTGGTGGCTGCGCCCGGCAATAGTCATATCCAAGTTACTCAACATGTAAGTGCCGGTATGAGGGTAATAAGGTTACGTAACGTCTAAGTGTGAAAGCATGAATTTATTTCGTCACATCTCTTAAGAAGGTTACTTGGCTTATGGGCATGAAGGCAGATTACGTAACGTATAAGCATGGAGGCATGCGATTATTCAGCACGTCAGTATGACGGCATAAGATAATTCGACGTATAGGTAAAATTGTCTGCGAGTTGGGTACCTGTGTGTCACCATTTAGGTGACTGCCTACCCCTACGAGCCCTTCAAAAATGAAGATGATTTTTTACTATAACCAGAAACTCTGTAGTGTGTACGTCTCCTGTGATTATGATCGTTGATTTTTGCTATGGAGTTCCTGTGTGATATAGAGGTCAGCTATGGGATTTATAAGGCTCTTAAAGGATTATAGGACTTTTCTTGGGTACAGAGGTGTTCTGCTGGTTAAGGATGTCCTGATAGGCTTCAAGATGTTTCTAGTTGATGCCCGTGGTACCTGTAGGATGTAAAAGACCTGTATTATTTGAACAGGGCTGTTGAATTATGGGCTTATATAGGTCTGGATGCTTCCTAGTTATACATAGGATTCCTCCATAGGGTTCCTGATGAGTGCACAGGGCTTTTGTATGGTGTAGAGGGTTCCTTCAATATACTTCGAGATTCTGCAAGGCGTAGAAGGTATTTTCCTTCAGTTCAAAAGTAGAGTATAGTCGATGCAAGGAAGAAGTAGATGGTATCAGTAGAAGGAGATGGTACCACTAGAAGTGGGGAGGAAGCACAGGATTCACGTGAGTAAGAGGCTCCTGCAGGATATGGTAGGGACCAGTTCGGTGGGTTGCGTTGGGGGGGGGGGTAAGAAATGCCACATCCTCCACTTGAAGTGGCACTAAGGTTGGCATCCACACTGTGAAGGGGTGAGTGCCAGAGCCTTATCGTGCACCGGGAACCCCGCCGTAGCCTCTGACACGTTTGAAATTCTAATCTTATTTCAGATGCGGCATTTATTTACTTCTTTAATTAGATACACGAGAACGTTTAGCGGGTCTCAACTGATGCACTGTGAAGTTGCACACAGAGATAGTGAGTGTGTTGGGCGAGTGCGGTGGGCGCCAGGCAGTCTGCCAGCCGCCCACCCAGACACACAGCGCAACCATGACGTCACGGCACGTCCACGTTCCCTAATGTTTATACTAGTCAGCTGACCTGCAGACGGCTTGTGTAATTATATCCCTGGATATGCTAAAGCGTTACTGTGAGCATAACGGTACCATATTTATGCTTTTAAATGCACGCAGCTTGATGTTTCATCCACATTTACAGCTATTCATTTATTACTGCAGTTATTTATCTACCGCGACAGAGACTGCAAAGTTTTCTTTGCAACGCGAGCTCATTTGCAGGTATTAGTTGAGCGCATTAGGTTGGTTCGTGAGGTAAGGCCTCTCACGAAAATGCCTCCGCCACACACGACCAACAGCCGTGGCGCCTCTCATCTGGAGCAGTACAACGTACGCGCGCACGACCAAGTCACAGGGTCTTCCTGCGGCGACCAGACTCGTTTGTGTTGGACGCTGGCGTGAGCCAACTGTGCACAAACGCGGTCACCGAGACTCCACACACACCACCACCTGGTCAGCCAGCACTCACGGGTTATAAAAAGGGACGCGCGCACTCGGGAACGCTCGTCCCCACGGAAATACCTGACGTCTGTGTGTATATATATATACACACACCCAAACAACCTCTCACAACTGTTCAAACTCGCTCACACAATCTCAGGGGGACACACACACACACACACACACACACACACATACATATCCTTTCACAACTGGCCTCATTAACTCACAAGATCACAGGGTACACACACATGATAAGCTTGAGATGTTTTACCACCCCACATGCGTTTGATGCTTGTGAGCATGTGTGATTTCTGTCTCACCCGCGCCTGCTGTGTCTGCAGAGCTGGTATGACACATACTAACTTGTCACCCAGTAGATGTGATGTACGTATGCCACACCTGTCACCCAGCTGGTGTGACGCATGCCACACCCGTCACCCAACTGGTGTGAAGCATACCACTTCTGTCAGGCAGGAAATGTGACGCATGCCACATCTGTCAGCCAGCAGGTGTGTATCGAGGCTGGGTCCACGTCTCCTCCCCTGCGGCCACTGGGGGGATGACAGCAAAGCCTCTTAGCTCAGACGAGAGGTGATCCGCTTCGCCTTAAACCCTCAAGTGCGTTTGGCAAGCCAATCGATCAAGTGCACTTAAACAAGTCGCTCGTTCAAGTGTACTGTATGAGTCACTCACCCGATCATGTGCTGTGCTATTATACTGTATATAACCTCTCTAGTACGTGGGAGTAATTACATTGGAAAGACTGATAAGAGAGGACCTGATGGTCTCTAACGAGGATAGTAATGATATCTCGCAAGCTGGAGACAAGGACGGTAAAGACGAAAGGCCCCTCCCTACCCACCACCCACCACCCCCCCAGCACATCAGCAGGCTGAAAACGCCACTACACCATCAGACTACTCAATAACACAGCTGCCACCACCACAAAGCCCACGCCACCAAGACCACACCGTCCTGTGCACACTACCACTCGCATGCAGACGTATTAACATATAGATTGCAGGGGTCAACAGATGGCTGCAAGAAATGAAACATTTATAGCACAAGTAACAGTGTTAGTTCGATACACAAATTTCAAGAGAATGAAATAGATATTTATAGTTTCATATATTTGTAAAATATATGTATATATATATATATATATATATATATATATATATATATATATATATATATATATATTAGTAACACATAAACTGCCTATTAGATAATCGATATTACATATACCTCACTTTTACCATCATCCCATAGGACCTCCCCTCCCGTGGTGCTCCGGCTGTGCTGAGGAAGTTTACAAGCAGATGGAAATAGATTCTGTGTCATAACAAGAAGGGAAATAGACTCTTTGGAGATACGATCCAGGGGTAAACCGTTTCAGGGTGAGATGATTCACCTAACTCCCCCAGGGCGAACACCGGGCCACGCGGGTCGAGACCTTACTGAATTTAGATTCCAACATGGTTGTAAGAAATGATGGGGTGGTTCCTGCGTCTATAACACCACAGTACCACAGTACCAGCAGTGATGGCGAGGCTCCTGGTACCAGCACAGAGGCGATGGTGCCCACCTGACTATCCATCAAGTTGGACAGTAAGATTAATTTTAAGATTAATACGATTATTCCTGGTCTGTAGGATTCCATTAACGAAACAGATATAAAAACAAATTCCTTAACAGGATACGTCATAAACAATTCAGCAGCTGTTCTGTTACCTGTTTATTCTATCTGTATGTATGTATGTAATGAAAAAAAAAGGGAGCATACAGTATGCCTTCTGGCCCATTCAAGACAATTCGCATTTACACGTGATCAGAACTGATCATATATTCAAGTCATTGACGAAACTATCGTATAACATAGGCCCAAGGATTATCCCCAGAGGAACACCACTTAACGCTAATCCTCAGACAGATTTATTCCATTAAACCTAACACCTTTCTCTCCAGTAACCGACCTATATTTATTTCAGTTACGAAGTTCTCTCCTTCCATTCGTCTCCGCTTTCGTCTTTCGTGGCCAGACATGCCGAGAGTTCTACTAAAATCGATGTGATTAATACATTCCTTAACACAGTCTACCGTCCCCAAGCACTTGAGAAGAAAAACAGAAAATAAGGAACAGACCAACGCCATTATTCTAATTGTGTTTTCCCCGATGACTGCGAATTAAACAAGCCGTTCTTTCTTCTTCCAATCTATCCGGCTCTTAATATTAAACTGATTGGACGAGAATCCCCTTATTTTTGTAAGCTGGCTCTACGTTAGCGATGTACCTCGATTCTGGCACAACACCAGACCGCAGTGAATTATGGAACACGTGAGCTAACGGAACACTAGGCACCTCCCTACATTCCTTTTGAAGAATGTGCCATGTATCTCGTCAGGGTCTTGAAATATCTTGTTGTTTGATTAAGAATCTTTTTTGTTTTAAATTTACACTCCTTTTTTTCTCTTTTTTATGAATATCCCATACCTTACGGATATTGTGACTTTCTTGCAAATACAGGAGTGGAATAATTACTTTAAATGTGACTCGTCTTTTTTTGTGAGTTGCTCATATGTTTTACATACAAATCATAAAAACCTGCATTTTGGTCTTTTTTTTTTCAGATGTCTTCTCTAAAAATCATACAAAATTTATACAAAATATTTTCTGTACGAATTTTATCCGACTGATAATTGTCTTTGATTTTAAGTATATTCATGTATAGAGATTCATTTTGTATGACCTTATCCACCTGAGAATATTAAGTACTCAGACCTTTCGGAATATAGTTTGTGAGTATATACCGTTCGTCTGCAGGTATCCGGTGACCAGGCGAGGTCCGCCGGTCCGTACACCATCTGGAGTCAGGTCCCTCTCGTCCCCTGGGTTAGCCCCCCGTGCCCGCCTCTCTCGGACGCTGTCTTAATCCGTTATAATTAGCTGACCGAGACACTGGCACCCAAACAAAATTCTCTCTCTCTCTCTCTCTTTTCTTTTGTTTTTTTTCCACAGTCGATGGAGAATTGGATTTCTTCTCTTTCGTTCTCCTTCCCTCAACTATGAAAACGGGCCGTCACGCGGTGCTGAGAGAGTACGGGATGGAAGACCGTTAAGGCAGTAATGTCTTGCTGGGAAGGATTTCGAATTATTTTTTTTTTCCAGTTTTTACGAAAGGCGACGGCGAGGTGGTCATGGCACGGGCATGTTTGAAGACCACCGCACGACGACCTGGTACCACTACCTCCTGTGATGTGGTCCGGCCGGCCCGTCGGGTCGTCTCGTTCCTCGTACCTCCATAATGAGGCGCTTGGCACCCCGGCCTGTCCCCGGTGCCACACGCTCTCCCATACTCTGGCACTGGGCCATACGCCCGCTTGCCTTACCCCACCAGCTGCGTGAGGGGGGCCTTCGTTTTAGGCTTATCAGGCCTCCGCAGGAGAACTTGGGGCACCGCCACAGGTGCCCATGCATCACAGGAGAACGTGACGCGCTCCCACAGGTAGCCGGGCCTCGCCACAGAACGTTAAGGTAGTCTCACTAAAGACCAGACGTTCCGGCGTGAACGTGAGATATTCTCGTACTGTCTGCTAGACAAGCTGGGGGCAGGAGGGGGAGTCTGGGGTGCTCACAGGTGGCCAGCATGTCTACGGTGTGTACTCTCCAAGTGTCACACCTGAAGTGCCTTTCACCACGTGTCATGTCTATAGCTTTTTTTGCTCATGTTTTATTTACTGTTTGTGGGAACCATGTGCCATGTCTACGGTGTTTGCTCACCACGTGTCATGAGACGTGAGAAGGTAATGATTTCCAAAGCTTAGCGGTGTAGGGAAAGAAACAGACATCACAACGGCCCATCACCCTTGAGGTGCCACCGGCCTTATAGCCATTATGCGCGCCAGTGGCTTACCGAGTATCACGCACCGTCTAGCTAATGGTGTAGTCGGGATTTGCAAAAAAAAAAAGAAAACCTGTCTTTGAGTTGATCCTCGTTAAGAGATGCTATCACATAATCCTTCCTCCCCCGACCATCACGGGCGGGCTGGACGGCCCGGGCCACCTTGTTTTTTTTTTCTAAAAGCCTCAGTGACCCCCCCGCAAATGCCTGCAAACTACTGATTTCCTGCGCCTCGATAGCCATACGTACACTGGGGATGAGTTATGGGGACCTGTGCTTTAAATCTCCCGGGCGGCGAGCCCGCGATGGCACACGACCGCCCAAGCCCGGCAATCTTGCACGACGTATAAGTGGCGACCGCGACGGGGATTTGGCGGTCGCTTGAGTCGAAAATTGGCGGGCGGTCCGAGTGTTTTGACGGAGGCGTCCAGCAGCCTGGCGCCATCACGCCCACCATCCCCCTCCCCCTCCCCTTCCCTTAGCTCCCCAGGCCCTGCCCCAGCACCCCAGCCCGTACCCGAAGCACCCCCTCCCTTCCTCTCCATCAGCTCCTCCCACTAGCCAATACACCATCGCTACAGTCATGTCTGGCATGAAGATGGAGCCTCCCTACACCTGAGAGTACTGTGGACGGGATTCCTTCTCTCTTGAGGATAAGAATGTTTTTAAATTATAATCGAGAGTAATTCCCGAGTCTTTCTTAAGGTCCAGCACCTTGATAACCAGTGCCAGGATTTAATATATAAACTGTAAAACGAGGAGCCAAAGACCGATACGGGAAACAGGTGATATGGGTCAGAAATTGGCTTAGTAATCACTTGCTAAATAATGAAGGAATTTTTCCTGAATAATGACAAGAGATCCTCATATGGGACACTGGCTATCATATGAGTTTACATTCATTTCACTAAAGATGTTACATGCTAATATCAAAGGAAGGTATGCGATATGAGTTTATCAGAGCTGTAAATGGCGTCCATTACGCGGTATAAAATTAAGGACCAATCTGTGTTTGCGCGCAAATATTGTTCATAATCGTTGAGGTAATTTGCATATATTAAACCTCTACGTTTAGCGATGATGATGATGATTTGTGTGTGTGTGTGTGTGTGTATTGGGGGAGGTAGAAGTGAATGCTTGCGTAAGTGTAATATTAATTAACTAATGATTTATATTAAGGAGTCCATACAGAGATTTGCATATACTATTTCGATTTGCATATCATTAAATCACACATCGTCAGTTGCTCTCGGCATCGTGCACGCCACACAAAGTTTATTTGCTGACGTTGTACTTCTTTTATCGTGGTCGATACGGATGAGGAATGTAAATATTCACATTATGCTGTATCAGCTCACATATATAGTCAGACATGAGTGACTCATGTTTGATATTGTTTGTGATATATGTACAAGATCGACTGGTGACTCGAAATATCTCGTGTTGGCGATGTGGGTTTTTTTTTTTGCTACGTGATCGCTGACTCGGATGATTGGAGTTACTATATAGAGGGAGTATATATATTGTGAGCCATTATTGTTGATGGAGGCAGAGGAGGACGTTTAATATACCCCATGTGTCTGCAGGGAAATAGACAGCTTTCAGATTACAGAAGTGATGGTCTGGACTGAACGAACAGCCGGACTAAAAACAGGATACGAAAGGAGAAATCTGAGAGATCGAGGTTGTCAGGTGATGAGGAAAAGGCAGATAGAGAAGAATGTCGTAGAGGGAAAATGGTTGAGGGTAAAGATAGTCAGATAATGGGAGAAATAAAGTAATAAGACGATGCTCTGTAGGGTAAAGAAGTGGTTCACATGAGGTGGAACAACCAGCCTTAGAGCAGACACATAGTGTGACCGGTGCGCGCGTCGCATCTGCCGTCTTCGTGAAATTACAACACGCCAGGGTAGGTTGTGGCACTCCGGGGCGGGTTGTGGCATGCCAATGCGTCATCATCATCCAGAACCAAGACAGTAATACTCCACATCAGCCTCATGTCCACCCGTGGCCAACCCTTCCCCCCATCCTCCCAGTTTTTACATCCATCAATCCTCTCGGTGTCAACCTTGGACGATGGACTAAGCTGGAAGGAACACGTTTGCGCTATCGTCAGATCCTCCAGCTCTCATCTCGACGTTCTCAAGTCGACTCGAGACACTCGGCCTTCCTGTACCTGAACTCACTCTCAGAACATCCACACAGCTTTCATCCTTCCCTCCTCCTCCTCTTCCACACACACACACACACACACCGTACGTTTCTCCCGCCTGGTCTTCCTCCACGCCCACCACACGACACAAGTTACGAGTGAAGACGCGCAAAAGTGGGGATGCCAGATCATCCACGGTCCGTCTTACACCGCATGTCCAAAGGGATGTTAAACACAACTGATTCTCTCGAGTCCCTTCAGCCATCATCACCTGGACTTCATTCGACAGTTCGGGATGAAGTTACTGGAACGACTCTTGCCACCGTCACCTGGGAACCAGAGCCGCACCGACACAACTCACTCACGGAGGCCGTGGCCTAGGGCCTTTTTCTACTCCCCAGCGTTCTCTTCAGCGCCGCAGCCCACAAGATGGGTCGGAGTGCACGGTACGTTCGCCGCTCTTGCGGGGAAAGAGAAAAAGGAAATAACAACGACGGTAAAGGACAGTACAGTCCCCACCATTGCGAGAAATCACTAATAATAATTAGTAGGCTGCAGCCGCCATATCTGTAGAAAGGCAGTCAGCTTAATCCTTCCCCTTCCTCTCTCTCTCTCTCTCTCTCTTTATATACTCTGCATCTTCAACTTTTGGAGGCAGTTCCCTTGCTTGACCTCCTCCCCAAGCCATATGTGACCTCTATGTGACCTCCCCTTCCGGGTCAAACGGATGTAGTAACGTCCCGAGCCCGGCAACCGCTACCGGCTCTACCCTAGTTTGAGGCGACCAGCAGCCGAGGGGAGCATAGCTCCTGAGAGATGGATGTCTCTGTGAAAGACATGAATTGGTAGGGAGTGAGAGACGGCGTCGTCATTGAGTTGACTGTCTCACTGAGAGACAGAGGGGTTCATTTCCGCACAGAAAATGCCAAGTCGTGATGTATTTACTGCCTCCCTTGGAGACAGAAGGTCTCGCGGGAAACAATGTTCCAGCGAGACAGGAAGTGTCTCGCTGTGAGGGAAAGTAATTGAATTCCCGCTGCGTGCTGGCCTGTAATCCCTGTTTCTAATTACTCTCCAAATTGAGCCTCTTACTACTCTAGATTATATATTTTTTTAAGGAAAATTACCAACAGAATTCCTGACATAAAGGAAAGCAGAAATAATACGACATGATTTTTGTTGAGTATATTACATCGAAAAAAAAAATTTCTTGCGTCATATATATATATATATATATATATATATATATATATATATATATTATCCCT